>QTSX02006720.1:0-60644 GCA_014839935.2 Entomophthora muscae | reverse complement strand
CATTTTGAGAACAATCTCTGGAGTGATTAATTTTCTTCTGCGTCTTGCAGGCTGATTGGCTGAGGGAGGAATGTGTCAATCTTGGGAACTGGTCAATGTCATCTGATTGGCTGTTTTGGGATTCTGGGCTCTCTGGGTGACTCCATGGCTTAAATGGCTGGTTCCAGATGCCATTATTGATACTGTAAATTCAGAACCTAAAGGTAAAAATGCGGGATTGTCAAATTCTTTTGCTTGAACTCACCAACTTAATGGAGTTATTTTCATCCCAGAACAAATTAATTTTTTATATAAAAGGATGAAAAATATTCCAGTAAGTTGGTAAGTTCATACAAAAGAATTTGACAATCCCGCATTTTTACCTTTAGGTTCTGAATTTACAGTATGTGATTTGGGTTAGCAGCTGCCTGTGTGCAATGAGCAAACAGCGCCATGCTTGAGGACATGGGAGAAAAAACACACTCCTGGGTAGTGCTTGGGGAGGGGCCTGCAGGTTGGGAGTGGCCATAGACAGAGGCTTCACCATTAAGAGACCCAGCGTAGCCCTGCATGATTTTGTCAAGGCCAGGGAACAGCTCATTAACTTGGTTGGTGTTGGAAGAAGACATAGAAAAATTTTATTATAATTTTAAACTCAAGAAGAGGAGTGTATATTTTAGTCAACTTTATTGTTATATATGGTAAGTTGGTGAATATTATGATCTAAATTTTAGCCATCCTAAACTGGAATAGGGTGATTTTTGAGAATGCCTGTGATTCCTAAAAGAATCATCACAAATCCACTCTAGATCATTTGGTTTCCTATTTGAGATGCCCATAAATTATGATTATTTTGAATTCCTTGCAATTATGATATGAAATTTGGTTCTTGGATTTGACAATCCCGCAATTTCAGATTTGTTAATTTTTACATGATGTCTATAATTCATTTGACATACAGGAAATCTCAAATTGTACATTAGAATCCCACATTTCTGATTCATGTGTCCCGCATTTGTTTACTGAGTTGTCTTTTGTTGTTTGAGTTATCTGCTCAAGGGATTTGGAATTTGCCAATTTAAATAAATCAAAAAAGTCAAATTAAATGGTTGATCTTATTAAATATTTTAATTTTCACTCAGCTGAGTTGCCCGCAAAAGTGATTTGAAATTTAGACCAAGGATTCAACAATCCTGCATTTTTACGTTCAGGTTCTGAATTTACAGTAGAACAACCTAAAAGTTTAAAACTGAGAGTGTATTGGGGTATTTTTTGATTAAAATGGGTAACCAAACGTTAAGTTTGATGCTATAAAGCAAGGAGTCTGCACAGTGGCATTTATTGATAGATTAATAGGACCCACTGTTTGCCTTTTCTTTAAAGTTGTTGAAATCCAAATTAAACTAAGCTATCATAGAAAGCTAATACTTAAATTTAAGTTTGAAACCACTTGTAGTAAGCGTAAGCAAGATTTCTGAGTTTAAATCTGCTCTTTGAAGCAAAAAAGGTAAGCATAAAGTATTAATGTTACCATTAATACTAGGGAAAATTCCAGAAGGGACTAGCAACAGGAAGGGAAGCCAGAAGGTAAGGAGCAGACTAGAAAACCTCTACTGACTATTTTGGAATAACTGTAGGTCTCCAAACCAAAATTTGAAAACTTTATTAAGAGAATCAAAAGCTAAATTAAAAATAACAAGCAGGGATCCCAGGGGGACCTGCTCCCAACTTAGTGAATGGACTTGGTGTCACAGTAGTTTTCATAATGCTGGGTATTATCTGTCCTAATTAGAAGGACAAAAAATTGGGGAGACAGTTAACCAAGTTGAACAAGTTGACGGATTTAAATCAAATTGTTGATCAAAATGGGTCATTGCTGCTCCAGTTTTTCATAATGAATCAATTACCCAGGATAGACAGGCACTGATAAATAGACGTAATCTGAGGGGCACCCAATACAACCCAGTTTATCAGAATTTTTATTTAAAATTAGTCACACAAGGGTTTTTTGCATGCTGGACAAGGTAATCTTGGGTTGAGATGGAATAAGAGCCATGGATTCAGGTGGTATTGCTGAGTTGATAATTTTGGTACATATTGGAATTTTTTCACTGTTTAACTCTCAAGAGTTAAGTCCTCCCTAAAAATTATACTCAATAGGCTTACATTATCTCCTGGTTAACATTTATTTCCAATGCATCATGTAGTGAACCTACTCTGCCATATTCCTTATAACTTGATTTAAATCAAATGGTAACAGGAAGACAAGGTTCTGCTTTGGGCTCTAAGTCATCTATGCCTCCCAATGTTACACCAATGCCTGCTAATATTGAAGTTTTTGTCCTGGGATCTGAAACTGAGACTATTGCTACTTTGCAATGCCTGGAGTTAGATTCTGAGGATTCTCTCATCTTGTCACAAGCTATTTATCTGGGACTTCTTTGGTTTGGGTTAATCATTTTGTTAAACCCCAGTGTTTCTTTTGGAAATTTTACCAAACAGTATTTAAAGCTTTAGTGGTGGTTAATTGTCAACTCCTTATGGATTTGTGTGATTATTCTACACCACTTGAAGACCTCTTCATAATACCCAGCAATTTCTGTCACGCTTGGAAATCTTGGGACCACTGGGAGCAGGGGAGCCTCTTGGTTAGCTACCAAAAAAAATTTGCACCTCTGAATCAGGGGGTTGGAGATTTTGACATCAATTTCTCCAACTGGATTTGATTATCCAGGGTTTGGGAGCGGGACAGGGCAGGTCCAAAGATTTGGGGCAGGAGGGGGCCTTTGAATTGGCACACTTTGATAGTCTAGCATACATTTGTTTTAAATGAGGGAAAAACCATGCCAAAAAATATTCCAAATTAATTAGATTCTCTTCCCAAGTTGGGAAAAAATCTGAGGATTAATGGGTGAAGACTGGAAGAAATATGCCAGAATAAATTTCCCATCAATTGTGTGGGTCAAATCACCCAGTGAATCTAGCAGTTTGACCAGAATCTGGGAGGATTTCTTAGTTCTTTGGGGGGAATGTCCCTATCTAGAGCCAAAGAGGGAAGTGAATTTACACTTGCCAGCAGCAACCTTGTGAACAAGCTCAAGTTAGTTAATAATTCTTCACAGATTAAGAGCATAGTTTAAAGTAAGAAACATCACATTTCTGTTACCCACAAAGCTGTCCCCTTTTTCACCACATTATAAAACCTTCATTTCACCATCCAAGGACCTGTCATTGACTTTCATCAATAGGATGTGGTACTTGGCTTGTAGTGGCTGAAAAAAATCCCCATGTAGACTGGACCACCTTAGTTTTGACCATCAAACAAGAAGACATCAACCACTAATTTTACCCAGATACTGTGGACCAACTTTTAAGAGATCACATTTTTGTGCACATAACAGAGACCTAAGAAAAGAAGGACAACCTTAAAGCAATTGACAGGAACTCCTGTCAATACAAAGTCATAAGTTTTAAAGAGAAGTAAGATATTATAACACCACAAGATCAAAAAATAGTGGCCCAACACCCATAAATCTTCAAGGAAGCCCTACCAGGGCTCCCTCCTGAAAAGCACACACAAAACTCCATACAACTCAAGAGAGAGGTACCCAAAGCACACCCTATTGTCCATGTTGACCCAAATGAGGACAATGCACTTTGTGCCTACCTTAAGGAGGCACTAGAAAAGAGCCTTATTAGACTATCACAATCCCCCTTTGGGGCTGCCATATTCTTTGTGGCAAAGAAGGATGGGTCCCTGAGACTAGTCACTGACTACAGAGCCCTGAACAAAGTCACCATAAGAAATCACTACCTGTTACCACTCAGCAAAAATCTTTTTGATGCTCTGGGTGACGCAACTTTTTTCTCCAAGATCAAATTGACAGCTGGATACAATCAGATCCAAATCAAATAGGAATATATTCTAAAAACTTCTTTACAAACTAAGTATTGCTCATATGAGTGTGTTGTTCTTAATTTTTGAATGACAAATGCGCCGTCAACCTTTGTTACTTTCATGAACAAGATCTTTGCACCTCACATTGGCAAAAATAATTGATATACTTAGACAGAACAATTGTGTACAGCCCCTTGGTAGAATAGCACCACAAGGACTCAGAGGCAGTGTTCATCACCCTAGAACAGCACAAGCTTCTAAACAAGCTATCAAAATATCAATTATACTGCAAACATTTACCCTTCCTGGGGCATATATAAGGCTGTGGTAGATCTGAAACAATGGTTGCTTTATAAAAAACAGCTGTTGCAACATCTCCAATTACTCCCTCTTGGGAAACTAATTAACTGATTGACTTTCCAAATAATTCCCCAACCAATAATTAAGTTGGTGGCACTGTTATCTTTTGATCATCTATTATTGGGATCAAACATTTAGAGTCCTAAGAGGAACACTACTTGAACAAACCTCATGAATTAAGAGGAACAATCACTTGGATAAGCCTCATGACTACCATGACGTACATGGACAGTATGTGGCTTCTCATGATACTATATATTATCCTATATTCATATCCAATAAAGTATCATTATCTTCTTAATTTTCCCCTTTATGTCCGGAAGCCTGGCATAGGTAGAGGCATTAGGTGACTCAGGATGGGGTACTTCCGGGCTAGTGGGTAATGCCCATCATAGAATAGGTGTTAACTTGGTAATGTAAGATAAGGATTGCCCAAGAAAAGACCAGGGCCCTGAGTTAGGCACCATAGAGTCTACCATTCCAGCCAAAGTAATTTAGAGTACTCCAAACAGTTGAGTGGATGTGGTCTTAGCAACGGTGGGGGGTTTCATTGGGTGGTTGGGTCTCAGGGTTAAGGGCAGAGTCATGGGGACAAAGTATGCCAGTAGGTAGTTGTACTTGTCTTTGAACAATAAGGGCGGCACCTTGATCTACTTTCCTTTGTGACCTATAGTTTTGATCTCTCTAGTCCTTGCCAAGGGGTTGTTAATGAGTATGTTCTCCAAGCTAAACTCCAAATAGGCCGAGTTAGGTGGGGATTTGATAAAATGCACAGGTCTGAAGGGGGCTTCAGAGGGACAGTATAATGCCAGAGGTGGATTGGCAGGCTGGTCTCTAGAGGGGGCGGTTGCCTGGTTGTCTACTTGGCCAGAGTTGAGATAAAAGATCAATAAGACTAAGTAAGGTAGGATTTTCTCAAACCAAGGGTTCATAAACTTTATTATCAAAAATGAAAATATGGTCATCCCATACTGCCAGGGTTCTTATACCATATAGTTTTGCTTCTTCAATTTTTGCAGACTTCAGGCCTGTGGGCAGTACACTGGCAGGGCATGGATTTTGGCCTAGGGGTTTGAGGGTACCAGATCCTGATTGGGCTTGCTCTGGTGAACAGAAGTGGCAATGCTTTGTTCCACTGCTGTTGATCACTATGTCACCTGAGCTAGCCAATTGCATTTGCCATTTTGGACAGGAGACTAGCAGAAGCTGGTGCTCATTTTTGGGGCTAGTAGTAGGCTTTGTCTTAACCTCCTTTAGGAAGGCCACAACCTCTGTGTAAGTCTGGGTCTTCAGTGGCACAAGGTTGGCGGCAATCTGGTGATCAGTTGGATAATCTCTCTTAACAATCTGGTGGGGTGTGAAGTAATT
Source organism: Entomophthora muscae (assembly GCA_014839935.2). Lineage (NCBI taxonomy): Eukaryota > Fungi > Entomophthoromycota > Entomophthoromycetes > Entomophthorales > Entomophthoraceae > Entomophthora > Entomophthora muscae. The sequence continues at coordinate 55,039 of QTSX02006720.1, read as the reverse complement.
CAACAACTCAAGTTTGTGACTCAACAGGTTGGCGGGTCCTCATCCATCCTGGGTGACTCAATTTGTCTTTGGAGAGTCAGGGTTTGCTTCTGGGGTTTTGAATGCTGGTATCAAACTTTCAGTCTTGGCTGCTGGCAGACCAGCTGGTTCCTGTCCCTCCTGATTGGGGCAAGGCATCTCCTGTGGCCCAGGGTTTGGCTCAACTGGCAGTCTGGCGGGTCCCTGCCTACCCCAGTTGATGCAAGGCATTTTCTTAGGGCAGGGTTTGATTCCCAGGTTTTCAATACATGTATTAAAATGACATTCATGCCACTTTATATTGTTTATTATACTTCCCAGAAGTATATAATTGACACAGCCAACCGTTTAAGACCAGGGAAAAACCCCAGAAAATTGTTTTGACTAGAATTTTCCTGGAATTGTTTCCGTATGTATTCACAAACAGATGGATTTTTTTGGAAAATTTTAAATAGTTAAAATACCTGAGTTCTAAATAAATTCTAATTCAAAAATAAAATTTTATTAAAAAGCAAATATATATAAAATGTGGCTTATCCAGAAATAAGAAATCTGTCTGCCGCTGTTTTTTCTCTCTTGAATTTCAAATTCCCTGACATGAGGAAATCCTAAAAGCAAAAAGGAAACAGCTTGGATGTGAAAATTACAGCAAATGCCATAATTATCATGTTTTTAATCCTCTGCATCCCTAGTCATATATTATCCAAGGATGGCATCAAGCCCTGTTATGTTCAGATCTTGGGGACAACATCCAAGAGGACACAATAGGAATCCTTTATTACAAAAGGTTTGAGGTTTGAAGCTAGCCTTATTTAGCCTTCAGGGCAAAATTAAGGGCACATAACTTAATTTCCTGGAACAAGAGAAGAGAGTTTCCTTTTGGAAAAAAGGAAAGGAAAAATCTTGAAGATTATAAAAGCCAACAAAAATGTGGATAAACTTGTCTTTATTTGGGGAAGTGATTCTACTTAAATAGTAGACAGTAAGTGTAGATCATTCACTAGGTAGACTAGTGGCTGATGAGACCATTCTGAGCTGAACTTGTACCAGGATCAGAGGTGTGCAGGTAGTTTAACTTGTAATGGGTGGACATTGGGGTTGACCCATTTAAGGAAGGTGAGCAATTATTAAATTTGAATGCAAACCCAACCAAGCCATTGCAAGTGTCAACATTTGAAAGACATATCAAGATTATATTAATAACACAATTCACACCATCTACCCCTCAAAATTGGGTACAGGGAGTTTATACTTGTAAAGGAATTTAGCATGGACACATGTAAAGGGATGATCAGATAACAGCAACTGGATGGTATACTTGATGCCCTTCTTGAAAGTAACCTCACAAGGCCCAACCCAGAGGGAATCAAGCTTGTGAGCACAACCACTGGTACAATTCTGATTGTAGAGGAACATGTCACCAACTTGGAATTTGGGAAGGGGCACCATGGAAGCATTGGAAGGTAACAACTCTAGGGACTTGACCTTATAGGTAGACAAGTATGCTGTTGCCTAAATGACAATGATGCAATTTTTTGATTCCTTCACATGAGTCTTAGGGTTGACTTCAGCGTCAACTTCCATCAGCAGGGGTCCCAAGATTGAGGGGGTGGTAGCTTCTCTTCCATAAAGTATGGCAAAAGGGGAATGCCCAGTCACTTTATGTTTTCTTAGGCAGTATGCAAAGAGAGCAGCAGGAAGGAACATATCCCAGTTAGCAGCGTCAGAGAGAGTGAGCTTTTTCATAATGGAAACAAGGGAGGGGTTTGCACGTTCAACTGTCCCATTAGTTGAAGGATTGTAGGGGTCTGAAAAGGACTGACAAGTGCACATTGCCTCTAAAATGGACGTGATTAACCTGGCATTGAAGTTGGTCCTGTTGTCAGAGAGCTACGTTTGGTGACACCTGTGTCAATGGAAGATGTCTTGGAGAAGAAAGTTATCTGTGTTCTTGGTAGTAAGTGTAAGGCCTTGCCCAAAATTAAACAAGATTATAGATAAAGGCGTACAGAGCTACTGGATTTAAATTTAAAAGATCTAAAAAAAATTAGGCACAGTTTGCAGTAAAACTGTAAGAGAAAGTGCCAAAAGTATATAATTTGTGAAGTGTGGGGACAAAGTTTGTAAAAATCCCAAAATTATAATATAAGACATATTATTCACTAAATTTTGAGTGGCTATAAGTAGTATGTTAATGTTGGGAAAATCTCCATGAGAATAATAAGTCATCATTCTATAAAAATTTTCTTTAAAGTTTAAAAGATTTTTAAATAAAGCAGCAGTTTGCTGTGTTAACATTTCCATGCTAACAAAATTTTACTCTAGATTGATAAAACTTATCTGCATTATTTTTTAAATAAGAAAAAGTATTTAGATTTTAATAAAAAAATAGACTGCATAAATTCTAGAAAGAAAAATGAAGTGATTTTTACAAATTGGTAAAAATGAATAAAAAATGTTAAAATGAGAGTAATAATTTTTTTGAAATCGGTTCTTAAAAGACAAAGTCTAATAAAAAGATAAATGTAAGTTTGAAGTTGAAAATTTAAGTAAATTTTAAAGATTAAGTTTTCTAAAAAAATAAACAGGTAATTTTGAAGCTAAATTTTAAGCTTTAAATTTTAAATATTTGAAATTAAGAGGTTCTAATCTTAAGCAGGTGAAAACTTAGAATTTTAGCTTGAGCCTACTATTCCTTGTTGGGTTTATTTATATAGAAAAGCAAGTTGCAACTGCAACAAGAATATATTCAGTAGTTTTAAAAGCTATGGCAGCAAGCAAAAATATTCCAATTTAAATGAAATAGACTCAGATGTTTACAAAATTAAAATTAAACAAATTTATATTAATTTACAATAGATTTGGGTTCATTTTGATTTTGTAAACATCTGAGTCTATTTCATTTAAATTGGAATTATTTTTGCTTGTTGCCATAGCTTTTAAAACTACTTTAAGAGGAGAGTGTTTTGAGTAAATTTTCAAACAGAAGAAGGACATCTGCAACAGTTTTGAAATTAAGAGATAACCAGGGTGGTTAAATTAAGTTTGAGGTGTAACTGACGTTTTGCTTTTGACACCAAGCAAAAATCAAGCTTCAGAAAAGGGAAGGGCATTTAACTCAAAATTACTAACTTAGAAATTCAAAATTTAACATTTCTAAAGGAAAATCAATTTCTGAACTTTAAAAGTCAAAATTTAAGCTTGGAGCATGACAAAGAGATCATCAGTAAGTTCAGAAAACTAGAACTATTGATTACCAATGGAGGCAATGAATTGACCTCTGACAATACCAACATCTACCTCGCTAACAAAACGTCAAACACACAGTAACCATGCCATATCATCCTCAGGCCAACGGCAGGGTTGAGCAACTAAACAGTAGCCTGGTACAGGCCCTCAACAAACTCATTGCTGATTCACCTGAGGAATTGCACAAACAATTAAAAACTGCATTCCTTGTGTGTTGCACTCAGGTGGAAAGATCCACTGGAAAGAGCCCATTTGAACTGGTATGTGGTTCACAACCCAATATCATCTAAGCCCTTACCAGGCCCAAGTTATAAATAGCAGCAAAGTACCATCCCACTCAGATACCCTAGTACTCCAAGCCAACATCAATCAAAAGAAGAGAGAGAAGAGATTACAAAACACGGATTTCCCCATCCAAGATAGACATGAAACTGGCAGCAAAGTATGGGTAATGAACACCAAAAAGGCACATTACAGCCCAAGAAAGTAGGCCTGCCTGTCAGGGAAATCTTCCCTGAATACCTTAATTTTATGGATAATTTTAAAGATAACATACCAGTACAAACAAAAATTCACAAAGTTTTTGACACCATAGTTACCCCTGGCTTGAATCCAGATGGGGATTGAACTCAGAACCTTAAAGAGAAGCCAAATGTTAGTCTATAGGCAACTGTTCAACTTAGATAACCTATTTATGTGGATCTCTTTCATTTGACTTTTGCTCCTGCCTTTGGTTCTACTTCTGCAATCTTTAATAGTTTACTAAGCCACATCACTTACTGCTTGGATGCTGATTGGCTGCCTGCATTACTCTTGCCGCTCACAGAACCACTGTTTCTGTACTTTAACCAGACTCTGTACTTGATTTACACTGATATTAAGCAGAACAACTGCTTAATTATGTTTGATATTGTGGCTTGTTCTTGGTGCCTCTCTTTGATATATGTTTCCAAACATATTTATTAAGCTCCAGATTTACTCACACATGGTAAATGTAATAGTTTCAGCCATAATTTCAGTGAGTCCTCAGTTTAAATCCTCTCAAATCCATTTATCCTCTTAAATGTTTACAGCCCTCTACTAGGGTATTTAAGTGAGCTCTATTTATTATTTATACTTGTTCCTGAAATAAAGATCATCTTTCTACCTAATCTTGCTTACACTTACCTCTGAAATCCTTTTTTGAAGCCACAAAGGGATGTTATTTCCTGTTATGGTTTCTAGTTCCTTTCCTATCTGTGGTACTGGCTCTGGAAAAGCCAACTCCCACTACAGAATGGCATAACTACTCACCTTATGACTCCCAACAGAAGGATTCCTTGGCTAATTAATGGTTCAATATCCCTCAGGACACTGGGAAAGAAATTTTCAAAATGGCCACTACACAACACCACCTCCACCAGTCAAAACCTCCTTGTTTAGACCCAATGCATCCTTCTACCTGTTGACGTACTTAGTAGGATATTAACTACTGAGAGGGTTCAGCTCTATGATGGGAAGGTTTACATACCTAAGACACTTTGTTCACCTTGCTATGGTTACAGTTCCTATTGTTTTGGTTATTGCAGGGCTTAAATTAGGGGCCTTGGCTCACAAGATTATGGACTTGTTCCCTTTTAAGTGGCTTCCTGACACTGCCATTGTCTTAGAGTTAAGCAACAAAAACACTTCACTAGTGCAAGGGTTGGGCAAGAGGAAGCAGGATAAGGTCCTACACTACAATTGACTCTGTCCCTGCAGAGCTCAACAGAAGCAACAAGAGCCCTTCTCCCAGCAACTGAACAGCAGCTAGTGCAGTACAGCACCCATACTCCTGACAGTCTCCCAGAAGACCTTCCAGAAGAGGGAGCTGACCCTCAGCCAGGGGGTGTCAAAACAACCAGGTCAACCCCCAGTGCTGGGAATTTTGACCAAGCAATGATGCCAATTATGATGGAGCTCACAGATTAGGGTTTCAGCAATCAAACCCATAAATTGGAAGTATAAAAACCAATGATGCCAACTATGACAGAGCTTGCATATATTAATTACAGCTGCTAAACAACATGAATTGGTAATAAAAATCATATGCATATTGGATCAGCAGTAGTCTGTTGACCTGAACCATAAATTAGCCTATGGTAAGCGCCGCCGCGGCGCTTAATGATACATGATTGGTAGGACACACCATTTTGAAAAGGGCATCTCAAAAAATGCCATCTCAAATTTAATTTGAGATGGCATTTTTTGTGTTAGTGATTTTGAATCACAAAAAAATAAAATAAACAATAAAATAGTTAAAATTTACATATACTTTTATAATACACCATCTCAAATTTACGCCATCTCAATTCCGTCACTTTGAGTCAGATTAATTAAATCTTACTTTGCTAACTTTATTTACATATGAAAACACTTAGTGTGGGGCGTGTTTACGCCATCTTGACTTTACGTCATTTTGAATTACACCATTTACCTCAAACTAAAATAAGCTTATACCTGAAATAAAATAAAGCCTGTGGTATAGTGCCAGAAGATGTTCCTATATTATTAATCTAAGACACTTATAATAAGAATAACCTAAATAGACGCCACTATGATAGTCCTTCTAATGATTGTCATTGCTGGGTAAAAAAACCAGTTTTGTTTATGTAATTTATAACTTTATTATACATGGATACATTGATAAGGATTTCATCAATAAAATATTTTAATAGTGATTTTAATATGGAAGAGGGTGATTACGCCATTTTGATTTACGTCACTTCAAATTCCACCAAGTTTCACATCACCCAATTGATTTGATGCGCACAATGGATAGGGGAAAATAAGGGAAAATTACATATGACGCCAGGCTACGCTATATCAATTCCCCCACCGCAATTCTTGCTTTCCACTTTTCAAAAGTATAGTTTCACGTCAAAACCAACATTAATAAAAAATGTAAGAAAACATATGAAACTTTGTAAATATATATATTGATCTCATCTAAACAACTGGGTACTTTTTAACCCCAGTTGTATAAGCTAGTTTTTGAGAAATTCAAGTTTTACTCTTTGGCCCAGTTGAGGTAGCTCCACCGTAAATTTGTTAATTTAATATAAAAAATGGTCAAAAACACAATGTTTTTGAGCTACAGCACCTCAATTACGTAACTTCAAAAACGCCATCTTGAGAGCAAGTTTTCAGTCAAAACTCAAAGTTTTGCCTACTTGCATTACTAATAAAAAATTATTTTTTCAAAAAAACATTGAAATTTTGATAGCATATATTATTTGATCTTCTCTACAATTCTATGTAAAAAAAGGATACTTTTATATTAAAAACATTCTCATTTTTCTCTTTAAAAACAACCCCCAAATTGCTCATATTTTGATACTAATTCACTTTTAGATGCCTCCCAAGTCCATCAACAAAGCTGCGTTCAAGGCCTCCAAAGGCAAGACCACTCCTCACAAGGACAAGAAGGCCAACACTACCCCTAAAAAGCAGCCTGCTAAGGGTAAAGCTCCTCCCAAGACATCTACACCCTCACCAGAGCCTGAGGAAACAAGCCCAATCCCTCCCCATTCTCCTTTTGTTTACTCCCCGTCAGACCCTCAAGAGAAGTTGTTCAACTTCAATTGCCATTCTGACCCCACTTCAGAGCCTGAGGATGAAGAAGAGCAGGAGCCTGAGCCTGATGCTCCTGCAGATGAGCCAATAGAGCTCTGGGATCTTAACTCAATCCACAATGTATGTAACCAAAATGGCACATTTTCTGTGCCTGCCACATACCCTGTCAGCTATCCAATTATGACAAAGAAAGGGGGTGCTGGCTTTGTCCACAAGGGCTACAGCTTCAGCTGCAACAACAAGAAGAAGCCCATCCGTCAGCATCACTTCAAATGTGATAACGTTGGCTGTCCAGCTAGACTTACCACCTATGGGTTCACTCGTTTTAAAGCCCTGACTATTGGGTATGACTGTGCCAAGCCTTTTTATCCTCTGTATCAACTGATCCTCTGGTTTCTTTGCCAGGTCATACCAATCACCAAAGACCAAACTGCAACTGAGGCCGTAAACAATGCACTCATTAATCTAAATGATACCCAACTGGCAACTGTTGGTGGCGCCTCAAAACTACAGAGATATCTCACTGACCAGAGATATGCTCTGAGCACTGAAGGCGTCAGTGCTACATCAATTGACCAGTTGATTTTAACTGAAGAGCAAAAGTTTTCACAGCATGAAGAGAGATTCCTCCTTCACAATGATGGGCAACATGCCCCAGAGCGGATTATCTGCTTTGCTACCTCCCAGGATCTTTGCAACCTTTTAAAATGCAAGACCTGGCTTGCAGATGGAACATTCTCAACCTGCCCAAAGTTCTTCAGCCAGATTTGGAATATCCATGGGCAGGTTGGCAATCTATTTCTTCCCCTGGTCTTCTTTTTCCTCCCAAATAAGAAGCAGGAAACTTATGTCCGGACTCTAACAATATTAAAGGCCAAGTTGAATGAGATCCTCACAACTATTGAAGAGGAGCCAAAGGAGACTAGAGGGCGCAAGAAAAAGGCCCAGTCAGAGGAAGCCACCCCAATCAAGAAAAATCTCAAAAGCCTTCCATACCATGAATACCTGATAGTAGATTTTGAGCAGGCTCAGGCCAATGCTTTTATTAGAGTCTTCAAGAGCTCCCCTCAGGGATGCTACTTTCACTTTTGGAAGGCACTCTGCCGCCGCCTCTAACTTCTCTGCACTTCATGAGCTGGTCTACACTGAAGGCACAAAGGAAGCAAAGGACGTGTTCAACTGCTTTGCTGCCCTTGCCCTTGTGCGGAAGGAGGAGAAAAATGCCTTCTATGACACCCTCCACCGCCATCCCTACATTATTGCCAACCAGGCAGCCTTTGCTCCATTCATAGAGTATTTTGAAACTCAATGGGTTGGTATTTTTCAGGGAGTATGCCACATTAGAAAAGGCTGTGACTCAATCACATGGAACTGCTTTAAGCAGTTAAAGAATGGCCTAATCAAGACCACCTCTTCTTTTGAAGGGTGGCATAGTCAATTTGCCACAAGGGTCCGGGTTCAGAAGCCCAAGTTCAACAAAATCATGGTGCATCTCAAGACTCAACAAGCCATCTCTGCCTTCCTCTTTAAAACAGGCATGAAGATCAAGGGTGATCCCCCCAAGCAAACCAAAGGGGTGAAGAAGTATACAGAGATTAGCAAGGTGGTCCTTGCCTACTATCCCAAGGATAGCAAGCTTGAGCATCTCCAAGCTATCTCAGTTGCTCTTTCTACTAATATTTGAGCCCTTTCCTAATAAAGTCTTCTTTATCTTCTCTCTTATTTCCTTTAATTTTATCATTATTTTTGACTTTTTTAGTATTTGGTACAATTCCATTTTTATTTTAAAGTATAGTTTATAGTTAAAATAGATGAAAATAGTTGTTTTTGGGTATATTTTAACTTTTGGGCTTTACAAAACTATGTTGCTACTAATTGACCCCATTTTTATTGCAGATTTGAAAGCCTGAGGCTTTTTTAAGCCCAGAAATGTTTTTTGAATTTTTATTTTTGGGAAATTTTTGGGTGTTTTTTGGAGTTCAAAAAATCTAAAATTTTAAAACTGTTTTTTCTTAGACAAAATGTCGTAAATCAAAAGGGCGTTTTTACTAGTAAATTGAGATAGCAGAAATTTGAGATGGTGTATTTTGAGATGCCGTTTTTTGAGATGCCGTTTTTGAAATGGCATGTCCTATCACATGATTTGCTGTTGCTCCACTTTGGGAAAATACAGGCGCTGCTGCATTGCCTAACAAAGATCAGGCGCCAAACTACTTTGACATCAAGCACTACCACACCATCTGGTAATTAAATTAGGCGCCAAAGCGCCAAAATACTTTTATGTCAAGTGCTGCGGTGCCGCGTAGAAAATATTAAAGGTGCCAAGCCACCACCTTACTTTTACATTGAGCACCAAGACGCTGGGTTCAATTCCACATAATCTTGAATTCCTATATTAATCATATTATTAAGTATTAAGCTTGAAGTATGCCAGGAAGGTAGGAAGTGATCCTGAAGTAAATAAATTATTCCATGCCAGCAAGTATCACCTGTGCTGGGTGAAGATGAAGATATTCTATTGGTTGAGATGCAATAAGCGCCAACCCTAGATTAATAATTACCCAAATTAGGGGGTGTTAGAATGTCCTAGAAGACATTACAAACAGCCCAGGGATTAACCTTGCAGAAGGTATAATAAGAATTGATCAATTAAAATAAAAATAATATTTAACCAATCTTTGATCTATCTTTAATCTGGTTGACCTTTATCCTAATCTTTAAGTGCTTCTGCGTGATCAGAAGTCATTTATGGACAATAATCATGGTTTCATTTAATACTGGCTCTTCTGATACAATATTACTCATATCCTCACATATGACTGTATTCAAGCAAATTCCCTGTGTCCTATAATCTCAAATAATTGTGGCACTGTAATGCAAAAAGCGCAACACCTAGCAAGGTTCCAACTAAGTGGGGTTGTGTCAGGGATCCAGTCTTGGGCGGCTGGCCCGTCAGTTTTGAGGATCATTCAGGCCAGGGTTTTTGCAGGTAAAGCCCACCACAAGAGAGGAACTAACTTAAAAAGGTAGGAAAAGGATTTTCCCACCCAGGACCATGGGCCAACAGCCAGATTATAGTGTCAATCACCCCTGTGAGGATGATGTACACAATCCTGAACAGCTTTCCAGTGTAGTCAGTTGGGAGGTTGGGTGAGGAAGCGAGCATAGGCTTTGGGGTCACAGGCGGTTCCATGAACAGGTCGTAAGCAGGGAGATAGTTGAATTTCCCTCTGAACAACTTGGGTGTTGAGAATATCCAGGGGCCTTGGTGGTTGTATCTAACTGTGGATTGTATGCAGGCCAAAGGATCTATTTCAAGGATCTTTTCTGAGGTGTAGTCCTTATATTCAGGTTTCAGAGGGTAGTCAGTAAAATGAACGGGTCCAAAGGGTACACCAGGAGGACAGAAAACTGCAGGCAGTGGGGCAGGAGGGCCAGGAGATCTTGAACTGAATTGTTAGATAGCAAATACAAAATGAGACAATAGCTGCGTGAGCCAAGATAACATACCCTTTATTCAAAAATGGCAATATGGTTTGAGCGCAGAATCTATAAGCATATATAGCATCCTGCCTCCAAACTTAGTATTTTCCATAAGGGCTTCATCAAAATATTTGGAGAATGCGGGCGGGTGACCAGGAGACCTGGGTGCAGGAGCGGCAAAATGACACCTTGGCTGAATGTTCTTTCATTAGTCAGAGATCTCAAATTGGCTACTTGATTGTCATGTTTGGCTCCTGGGGACAAAATCCAGGAGGACATGCGGGAAATCTTTATTACAAAAGATTTGAGGTTCAAAGCTAGCCTTGGGTTAGCCTTCAGGGCAAAATTAAGGGCACATACCTTAATTTCCTGGAAAACGAGATGAGAAAGTTCTTTTGGCAGAAAGGACAGGAAAAAGCTTGAAGATTATTAAAGCCAACACAAATGTGGATAAACTTGTCTTTATTAGGAGATTTGATCCTACTTAAATAGTATACAAGGGACAGTGATCACTCATTAGATAGACAGAGTGGCCAAGGGGGTCATGTTGGGATGAGGTCATACCAGGATCAGACAAGGGAAGGTATGGTATTCCAGAATGGGTGGATATTGGCCCAGACCCATTTACAGAAAACAAGGAGTGCCAGAACTCAAAAGCAAAACTAATCAAATCTTTGCAGCTATCTTTATTTGAAGGCCATATCAAAATAGCATTAATGGCGCAATTTCCGACTTTGATTATCTTGCTCTAGAGTTGTGGTCATGGGGTCAAGCCGCGGGCCCATGCCTTCTTCTGGGGATGGCTCTTGATTGACTACCAGTGTAGACTTCAAGCCCATGAAGCTAATGGTTGAAGTTTTGTTGCCTTCATTAGGCCCCTTGATTACTCCTCCATCTGGTGTGCTGATTTCTTTGGTTTGGCTTGCTTTACCATTTTGACCATCATTTGTGACTTCAGCTTGCGGGGGCTCAATCTCAGGAATATGTGGGCAGGCGGCCCCTTGGTTCATAGAGCCGGTGGCCCGCGGGGATTCAGGGCCAGGGTTTGAATCCCAACCTTGGGCCCAGGTTTTAAGAATAAAAGAATTGACAATCCTGACAGGTTGTGACTTGCAATCCAGCTATCCAGTGACCTGAAGCCAAATGTGGAAGTCAACTTGAATTCCCAAATCCAGCAGCATGACCAAATGACAATCCCTGTACGGTGGATGGCTCAATTCAGCACTTGACTCAGTACAAGGACCAAGTCACCCCCTAATCATCTAACCAAGTGATCTTCACAATCATGTTCCTATTATCCTGATTCACAATAAAGAAAATTATTTAGTTTCCAATTATATTTCCCCTTGTAACACTGCTAAAACAGCACAGTTACAGCATTAAATATACAGATAACATGTTTATCCCAGAATCCCTACTTGGAGGATTCAATAAACCTATCTATACAAAGTCAAAAATTCAACCTATGAATTTTAACATTTGTGATTGATCTTATTAAGCCATCACCCAAAGTGACTGTTGTACAGGTACATTATCTCAGGAGCATAATACAACCTTGATAGATGAATTAGTTGGGAAGGCTGATTTTAACATATTTAACTTTTTGTTCTCTTGCATGGATATAATCCTGGCTTGTGAGAATTGGTACACTGATAATGGGGTGGATCTGAAATGATGGCTGCTTTATAAAAAAGCAGCCATCCGTCTCAGATCTGGAAATGATTCCAGAAAATTGTCATGGCTATGTATTTTTTGGAATTGTAGTCATACATCCACCGATGGATGTGTTTTTTGATTTTTTAAAATAAAAAATAAATTTTGAATTTGACTTTTTGTCAAAAGAAAAAAATATTAAAAAATATGGAGAATCTGGCCCATCTGGAAAAAAGAATGCTGCTCTTTGACCATTTTTTTAAAAAAATTGGATTCCCCTAGGTAAGAGGAATTTATAATTTGAAAATACAACATATGAGATGCGCCGATTATGGTAAATACTATAATCAACATGTTTTTAATCCGCTGCAGCCCTAGCTGATAAGATGTGATGAGATAAATCCGAAGAGATCTAAATTATAAAAATGAAATGGTTATTTATGAAGGGTTGGTTCAAGTGTGAAGACGATCTAAGATTAATTTTATGGGTACCGATCGAAGACATTAAATGTTAAGTTAGCCTGATTTGCCCTATTTTTGAATCGAGCGAGTTAGCTTGAAGCCAAATATGCAATGTCTTATTTTATCAGCGATGACTGAAATCATAAAGCAAAGCAATTGAGTTTGAATCAAATCGAAATAGAGTCAAGAGTCTAAGCGTGACTAGGCAGATGTCACAAACTGAACTGGATTTAGCCATCCATCTAACAAGCTTGAAAATAGCAGTTGCACTGAGTAAAGATATTCATCTCTAATATTATTTTTGTGAAATATTATAAAGCATGTCAATGATTTCACTCAAGGGTCTACATAGAGGTAACAATATATACATAGCGGATTCGTTGAGAGATCAAAATTAAACCCATCGCTTAGTTGGATTGACTTCCTGTAGAACAAATACCATCTTTCCCAAAGCTTTGTCTGTAGCGAAATTCGAAGGTAATGGTTGGTTTTGCTTCCTGTTAAAAAACTTTTAGACAAAAAACATGTTCGCTCCAGCTCCTCGAGCACGGTAGTTGCACCAAAAAATAATGCTGAAATCATAGCTACTCCGAATAATGCTACTGGTATGTCCTTTGCATCAATCAGGGTTTTAAAATATTTAGATTTTGTTCTTTCTAGTGTTGATAAGATTGCAAATTGGGCACGTCAAGGATCTATTTGGCCAATGACTTTCGGACTTGCATGCTGTGCTGTGGAGATGATGCACATGGCAGCAGCACGATACGATCAAGATCAGTTTGGTATTTTGTTTCGTGCCTCCCCGCGTCAATCAGATGTTATGATAGTTGCTGGGACTTTAACCAATAAGATGGCGCCTGCCTTGAGACGTGTTTATGATCAGGTATGTCTCTTCATTTGCTCTTCTCTAAAGTAAAACAGATGCCTGAGCCTCGGTGGGTTATCTCTATGGGCTCTTGTGCTAATGGTGGAGGTTATTACCACTACTCTTATTCAGTAGTGAGAGGATGTGATAGAATAGTTCCAGTTGATATTTATGTCCCTGGCTGTCCTCCTACAGCCGAAGCCCTTCTTTATGGCGTAATGCAGCTCCAGAAAAAAATGCGCCGTAATCGTACTCTAAGAATGTGGTACAGAAAGCACTGAAGCTTTCGAAGCACAAGACCTTTTACAGGATTATTAATTTATGTATCCTTGCTTATTGACATGATGAATTCGCATTCATTTAAATTGTCATTAAATTACTATCTCTGAAACCTATACTCCTTGATGTTTAAATATGATATACCATTTGTCTACAATAGCTCACATAGTATAAAGCGTAACATTATACCTTATACTATATTTGTGAACTGATTAACTTGTAAAACTATCAAGTTTAATACGTTGTCAAGACCAAAATAGTCTGAGTCTCTCTTAAAGAGATCAAATAGCTTCGTTGAAAATCTCACATTATTCTCTCCTTTGTCTCCTTGACAGATTCACCACAATACAGTGAAAACTCTGTGCTGGCATGAAAGCCAACAAACGAGAGTCAATAAAGTCAGTCCCAGAAGAAAAATAGCTAGTAAGAGGCGTCTATAAACTTAAGCTTCAACTATAATATGTTGAAGCGAAAGGGGTAAAGCTAACTACGAAGACAGCCCATGGGTGGTTTAGCTGCAGAAATGGCTATAAGTTGAACTAGCTAGTTGTTAGTGAAAACAGCATACTTCATCTAAAAGAACAGCATCCAAAAATAGTATGTTAGCTTGAAACAAGGAATTCAGAGCACCTTTAAGTTATCGTAGTTTGTGATGAGAACACATTTGCCAAACTTAGATTTGCAAAGCTATGCCAAAAATACAGGGTAACCCCACTAGCAAAGTCCTGAATCAGAAAAGAATTGTAACTTGACTTAGCCCACCTATAAAACCCAAAACCAGGGTATAGCAAGCCAAGTCCGCCAGCCAAGACATCACAGCTAACTAGTTCCATATATAGAGTATAAGTCATTTTCTAGGAATAGCAGCTCATATAGTAGGAACATCCATCTAGCTCTGATATCACAATAGATATTTTATCATCTCTTCTAAAATAAAAGACAACATTTATTCCAGTATTATTTTCCCCTTTTATGTAACTCTGCTAAAATAGCACAATTGAAACATTTTTAGCACATGCAAGTTGTTCATCCTATCTTCTAATTGACAGAGTTCCCAACACATGCAGCAAAAAAATATCCACAAAAGCATCATGACCAGGTTCATCATGGGTTGGATATCTTATATTGTGGACACTGCTATCCCCAAAGGGCACATAATCTACCAAGAAATGACTATATCCTTAGCAGACTTTAACACCCTCTCAGTATATAATTTTTTTCAAATTCCTGAAACAGTCACTCAACAGCAGCAGGAACATAGCCAGAATCAGATGCTAGCACAAATAGCTCAACAACTATACTGTAAATTCAGAACCTAAATGTAAAAATGCGGGATTGTCAAATCCTTGGTCCAAATTTTGAATCACTTTTGCGGGCAACTCAGCTGAGTGAAAAGTAAAATATTAAATAAAATCAAACATTTAATTTGACTTTTTTGATTTATTTAAATTGGCAAATTTTGAATCTCTTGAGCAGATAACTTAAACAACAAAAGACAACTCAGCAAACAAATGTGGGATACATGAATCAGAAATGCGGGATTCTAATGTATGATTTGAGATTTCCTGTATGTCAAATGAATCATAGACATCATGTAAAAATTAACAAATCTGAAATTGCGGGATTGTCAAATCCAAGAACCAAATTTCATATCATAATTGCAAGGAATTCAAAATAAATATAATTTATGGGCATCTCAAATAGGAAATCAAAGGATCTAGAGTGGATTTGTGATGATTCTTTTAGGAATCACAGGCATTCTCAAAAATCACCCTATTCCAGTTTAGGATGGCTAAAATTTAGATCATAATATTCACCAACTTACCATATATAACAATAAAGTTGACTAAAATATACACTCCTCTTCTTGAGTTTAAAATTATAATAAAAATTTTCTATGTCTTCTTCCAACACCAACCAAGTCAATGAGCTGTTCCCTGGCCTTAAAAAAATCATGCAGGGCTACGCCAGGTCTCTTAACAGTGAAGCCTCTGTCTATGGCCACTCCCAACCCATAGGCCCCTCTGCAAGCACCACCCAGGAGTGTGTTCTTTCTCCCAGTCTCTCAAGCATGGCCCTGTTTGCCCATCACACACAGGCAGCTGCTAACCCAAATAATATAGCAACACTAGCATCTGTAATTGACCAATTGAGCCATGGGGCCACCAATGGAGGCAAGAATCCAGAAACAGCCAATCAGATGGCATTGACCAGTTCACAAGATGGACATATTCCTCCCCCAGCCAATCAGCCTGCAAGACGCAGAAGAAAATTGATCATTCCGGACATTGTTCTCAAAATGGTTGAAAAGCGAGGGAAGCTTATGTCCCTTGGGGAAATTGCAGCCGCAATGGGTTTTGCAAAGTCAACTGTGGCTGCAACCCTGCGAGCCCACGCCAACTGTGCCCCCCCACCAAGAAGACCCCAACTGGTGCCTGTACCTCAACCAAAGGTGACACAGCTCATCCCATTATTATGGCCATTATGGAATGTGACCCGCAGATGCCCCTGGTCCAGGTACGTCTTCAGTTGGGACTCCACGGTGTCTTCACCAACAAAAAAACGGTGAATTCATGGATGCACAGAGTTGTGATTGCTGCTAGAATCTTGTTCAATCAAGTTCTCAGTGGTCCCATTTTGGTGGACATTGACCCCTACAATTCAAACATTATTAATTTTATCAAAGGAAGGGCAATGAGGGCCCATAATGACATCATCTTCCTATCATACTCCAAGATCTCGGCCAGTATCCAAGACTTTGGAGAGAAGTGCATCCAATCTGATGTGTACAAGCACGGCCCAATCTTGTATTGGTTTGTCGGTGTTTTATTGGCAGTTTCCCCATTGGGCATCAATTATTACTCGGCAATATCAAACACCGCAGATGGGTATGCCTACCAGACAGAGCTCAAGGACATGCTGGAGGAGTGGGCTGCCCAAAACGCCATGCGCACAGTTGTACTGAGTGCGGAGATGGAGCAGCAGGAATGGGCTACCCAAGAAATCAGGGCTGCGGGGCATACCTGCTGGTCCTACCCCATCAACTACGCTGACATGCACCTTGCAGATGTATGTCTCTACAATTACGGTTCCGCCCTCAGGCACTTAAAGCCTGCCACCTACAATGAACTATGCACCCAAATTGATAAGGGGTATGATATTTTCCCTTCCATATTTATCCAGGACTTATTTGATCTCATCATCTTCTATGCAAGTGATAGTGATAAGTCCAGAAAGGACCCCTGCCTCTCTCACGCCAGTCCATCTGTTTTGTCAAGCCCGCATATGTGACGGAAGAAGAATTTGAGCAATTGAAGCAAACCGCTCTTGCTGCCCCTCCCCAGTCAACAGACCCTGCCTCCCCAACCCCCCATCAAGCCACCCGTGTTCCAACCCTGAGTCCCAAGCCACTACCAATCCCCCCCACTATCTCTGATGCTGTCCCTTTCACAGGCGCAGATGAAGTCAATGATCATTCCACCCCTTCCCTCCCCTTCCCGTCCTTTGATCAGTAAATAAATCTTTTCTTTGTGATAACTTATTAAAATTAATATCTTTCTTTCTTTTTTCATTTCATAATTAATAATATTTTCTTTTTACATTATCAACATTTCCCATAATTAATACAATGTTGTACATTTTACAAATAGCTTAAAATTATTAGCATACATATTTTTCATCATGATTAATAAATTAAAGACCATAAATGTAAATATTGCATTAGAATATAGCAATTAGACGTCAACTCTTGATATTTAGAAATTATGTTCATAACTCAATGCATTTTGATTAATAAAACTTATTGTAAACTTGGCCTTTTTCATTGTAATTTATTAAAACAGATTGTGTTTATATTAGAGAGCCATTAACACTTAGTACAAATATTGATACATAGTGCATTTTACAGCCTGTATATTTACCTATTGATAATGGTTCTATAAACTTTTTAGTTGGATTTTGCGAGGTAATAATAATGCAATGTGTTAATAAACAGTAATTTATTAACACATTACATTATTATTACCTCACAAAATCCAACTAAAAGGTTTACAGAACCATTATCAATAGGTAAATATACAGGCTGTAAAATGCACTATGTATCAATATTTGTACTAAGTGTTAATGGCTCTCTAATATAAACACAGTCCATTTCATTAAATTATAATGGAAAAGGCCAAGTTTACAATGGATTTTATTAAAAAAAATGCATTGAGTTATGAACATAATATCAAAATATCAAGAGTTGACGTCTAATTGCAATATTCTAATGCAATATTCACGTTTATTGTCTTTAAGTTAGTAGTGATGATGAAAAATATTCACACATTGAAGGTAGTACTATAAAAACCAGTTTTTTGATGTAATTCAAACAAAATGTCAAATATCTATAGCTTAATAAAAACTAGAGTCAGCCCTCTAAAAAGTTGTTGAGCTTGAATACAACATAAGGGAAATCATGGTAAATCAACTGGGAAATGAGGGAAGAGCCTTGGTCCAGCAAAATGAAACTGCAAAAAATAGCCTGGGAACAATGGTCAACAATGAACACAAAGAAATATTTTTAAATCTTCAAAAGGAAATACTCAAGTGGTTAGATTTTAAAAGTGAAAGTTACAACTTGTGGGAATTTGCAAAAACCAATAGAAAGAATACTCAAAAAATCAAACTAATTGAAGGAAATGAAATCCTACATGAAAAAACATAAATGAAGAGGAAACCAACCAAATGGAAACAGATGAAAACAAAGCACAAGCAAGAAGCAGGAGTGCTTCAAGAAATACAGAAAATTTATCAAATGAAAACCAAGAAGAAGCACAAGTTGCAAGAAAGATAAAAAAATTAAGCCTAGGAAATTTAATGAAGAGCAGCCAACGCTCATGAAGTTTGCTGAGGTGGCGCCTGTGGCAAGGAAGCTGTTTCTGTGACGGAAATTGCGGGATAGTATGAAGCTGTTTCTAAGTGATGGGGAATTACCACCCAAATCCACATAGAATTAATGATTAACCACCAACGTGGCTTCAAATATCTTTTTGTAAAATTTCCAAATGAGATACTAGGATTAAGTAAAATAATTAATCCTAACCAAAGTAGCCCAAGATAAATGGCCTGAGACAACATCAACAAATATTTAGAATAAATTTCTGGACATTGGGAGGCAACACAATTTTCAGTTTCAAGAATGGGGGGAGGAGCTGCAAAATTGGTTGGCGCAAAATTAACATTGGGTGGCACCAATGACAAAGTTCCAACTGCAGGACCCCATCTTCCAGAAATGATTCTGTTGAGAATCAGATTGTACGGAATATATTGTAACAACCTCACCACAGGATGCATTTTTTGAAAGTAAATTAGAACTTGAGATAAATGATTTTTATTGAGTAAAATTTTGAGAGGACTCAACTCTTAGAGTTGAAACAGTGAAAATTATTCAATATATATCAGAAAAATTGACTAAGCAATACCACCTGAGTCTTGACCTCCTATTCCTTCCACATTTTCAAGTAAGTATCTGTTCCAGGTTGTAAAGAACCCTTGTGTGACTAGTTTCTGACAACCATGCTGATTGATAAGCTCGTATCGGGTAACCCTCAATTTACGCCAATTTATCAATGTCAATTTTCAAGGGGAAATCAGTTTAAGCTGACAGACTGGAGCAGCCATAACACATTTTCAATCAACCGTTTGATTTAAATCTGTTAACTTGGTCAATTTTGATAAAGTTTTCTGGCTTTTTGAGCCTTCTTGCTTGGGTGAATAATACCTGGCATGATGGAACCTACCGTGACAGCTGCAGGAGAAACAATTAGTAAGTCTTTTTATGTTTTACTTATATTTATTTTAGTTATCACTAGGAATGGGGACAAGGTCGTGGAAGTGGCGGCTTTTACGCCGAGTTGGTTCTACGGGGGTTACCAGTCACTGGTAGCCCCTGTAAAACAAATAAATACTAACCAAATAAATAAAATAATTCAACATAATATGAATAAGTTTTCAAATATTAAAGCTAAAGATAGGGAATATTCACCACCTGTTGGGTGCTTTCCGTGGTTAAGGGAAGCATACAAAATAGAATCAAATATCAACTTCAAAGAGATGAATGAAATTTGCGGGGATGTCAAGCTAAATTTTGATGAATATATATATGAAAGCATTCAAGGATTCCCATTCACAAACATAATTGAATATGAAAAAAACCTAGTCAAAACCAACTTTCAAATAGGAACCAAATATCTAAAAACTAAATTTTTTAATGAAGTATTCAAGGCATTGTCAAATAAAGTTTGTGATGCAGTCCTTTTTAACACATTTAAACCTTTATTTATTTTGTTTGCGGAGGCATGGGGGGCTGATACAAGTCAGGCGCCCCCGGAACCCTCTTCAAATTCAATCAAACTTCCTATATCAATAGATTAGTTCAAGTCTTCAAAAAATTGTGCATGATCTTGGAAAAATACACCTTGCAAAGAATTCACGTTGCGGTATACCTGGGAATCCTCCTTCACTGCATATTAAAAACCAACGTCAAAAAGTTGGAGGATGTACCTATTCAAATTGATATATGCCACTTAGCACTTGAACACCAGAAGACACCGCGGGGGTATAAGACAGTTGAGCACGTCCTGTATGACTCCTTTGCATTGGCAACATTGTATGGGTACTACATGCCCCCTGAAAAAACCCTATTAATTGATTTTCTCACCTGGCTTCCTTTTATCAAACGTTCAACAACCACCGGGGTACAAGGCGCCACCCCTCTAGCAATTGCATCCAGGGTTGTCCACCACATACAGAAGAGTACATAGATCCAATTGAATGCATTAGCTAAAAATTTGATTTTGGGGTATAATTCCCTGGAATAATTGCATTCCCTTTGCAATCAACATCCCCCCAATAAATATTTTCCCCTTGCAAATTAATTTTTTTACTTTTTATATTTTAATACTAAAATTTTTAATATTGTAATATGTACTATTAAAATTTTACTATAAAAATTTAAATATTTAAAAAATTAGTATCTAAAAGTTAATATTAAAATTTTAATAATACATATTACAATATTAAAATTTTTAATATCAAATATTTTGATATTGAATAAATCACAATTTAATAATATTGTTATATTTTGATTATTTAAACTTTAATATTTAACTTTTAAGATTTATAATTATAATTTTACTATTAATATTTTAATTTTTATTTTAAATTTTAGTATGTAAATTATAATATTAATATATCTAAATATATTACAAGACATTAGTTAAAGTTGCAACCACGTCAAGTATTAAAAATAAGTTAAAAAATATATATTAGCTTGTCAAGTACGGGTTTATTTATCACATAGATAAACATTGAGAATTGAATTTATCTGCATCATGTGGCCCACTCCACTATTTTTCTAAACAAATGATTTTTTAGAACTCAAATTACCTTTCCTTGTAATGTGATTTGGTAAACATATTTGATATACTTGACCTGCGTCCTAAGTACTAATTAGTAAGCAATACATAAAAATCATTGGTTTCCTTGTTGTGTGGCTATAGTGGCACTAAATCAATAAGGTCAGATGATGTCCTGCAAGGTCTGCTTTGTGGTTTAAAAAAGCCAAAGTAACAACAAGGATTCACAATTGTTTAAATAAAATTAATCTATTTATATTTTTTTAATTTATTTATTTGTTAGTGCAAAAGCCAATAATGATATTCAGTGCATTATAATAAAAAATATATTCATCTTACCTAGTATAATTAATTTTACTTACCTTTTCCATGTATTCTTATATGTCTATAATACAATCAAACGTCATAACATTATATATAAATAATAATTGTTGAGTCCTACTAAAAACAAAATAAATAAAAATAAAAACAAATAAAACCCAGAGCACCCATTTTTCTGATTGGCTTAGAGGCCAGGGCTTTGGGGAGGAAGGATTCTGAGTGCTCATAGAAAGCTGCCACCACATCAGGTGGCATTGCAAATTAACTGACCTCAAGGATGTTGAAGAGATCCTTGGTGTCCTGAGGAAGGCCTTGCTTCACCTTATTTTTGATCCACCCAAAGACCTCCTCAATTGGGTTAAGGAATGGAGAATATGGGGGGGAGGAAGAGGAGTCTCATTGGGCAGTCAGACAGGCAGTGTCTGGCCAAATGGCTATTTTTATCTATTGGTGGGAACTCACACACAACCAGATCCACTTTGTGGAGCCCAACATTATCAAGCACAACAACGTTGGTTGTGCCGCTGTAATTTATCCAAAGGTACTCCTTGACAGCTCAGAGAAAATTGAGAAAGGTCCTGCTGTTATGAGAGCCTTTAATCATCTGATACTGATACAACCCATGAGAACCAAGAAGCGCGACCATGGAATAGGTCTGGGAACAGACAACTGCGCTATGGGCTACGCCGTCCTTGGACCCCTTCTCAACCCACCCATGCCTAGACCTGAGTGAGGAGGAAAACAACAATTTGTCAATGTAGAAGAACTGGACATTCCCAGTCTCCTTTAGTACCAGATATGTCTTGGCATAAATGTGTCAATCCTCGATGGTCTTTTCACTGTTTCTGTTGTACGGAGAAACTCCGAGCACCTTCCAAGAGAAGCCCAAATCAACCATTGTTTTGTAAACAAGGGTTTTAGAAACAGAAAGCCCAAACTCTGTGGCAAGCATTGATTGGACAGCAAGCGTGTCCAGGTAGCAATCCCTGGCTACCCACTGCTTGATTGCGTCAATGTGCACAGGCTGCAAGAGTTTTGGCTGCCGCTTAGCCTTGGTGGATTTGGAAATTTGCCCTGTGTTGCCATACTTGGTGTTGATGTTGGCAATGTACCTGGCTGTGACACCAAATCAGGACGCAATATCCCAAACCGCCATTCCCCTGTTTAAGCAGTTGAGGAGAGCTTCACGCTCACTATCTGTCAACCAACGCCAGCCCTTGGCAGGTACCACGACATCCTGGCTACCAGGCTCAGCACAGGGGATGAGGACCTTTGTGTAGAAGGTGGGATCATGCTTGGTTGCGCTGGCGCTGTCAATGGTGGCATATAATACAGGCACAGATGGCTCTTCAGTGGTGGCCAATGGCTCATAGGAGGTATCAAAGACGTGGGGGCAGGAAGTGGTAACTCTTGGGTCAAGAGTGCGGGGCCGGGTGACAACTGGGTACACAGTGGAGGTGTAAGTAACCTCAGTGTTCCCAGTGACCCTGGTGTAGGAGACTTTTGTGGCAGGCCTTGAGAGTGGCTTCTGCCTGGGATTCAAGCTGGTTGATTGGGCCTGGGACGTGGGAGGTGGTTGGCTGGCAATGACACCTTGGGGGGCCTGTGTATCAGCATGACTCCCTTCAAGTTGGGTTCTGGGTCTGTTCTTGGACCCTCTGGGACGCCCTCATGGATGGGCTGCCCCGCAGGCTGGTGCAGGAGCGGGTTGGGAATGCAATTGACAGTCCATAAAAATAAAATTAAAAAAATATATTTTAGATTAAATATGTATTTATTTGGATTTATTGGTTTAGTTGTGAGTAGTTATTTTCTCTTAATGTAGCCTTGAATAGTAGCAGAATTTTTGTATCTGTAATTTGAAGTGTGTAATATTGTACCCTTTCCAGGTTTATTTAATTTAAAAGTTTAATCAATTTTTATGTCTAAACATGGTTATTGAGATTGAATTTTTCATTTTATTTTAGTTGTGGTGGAGCTTCTTGATTTGGGTTGGTGTTTCCTAGTGTGCTTACTGTACATTCAATTTAATTTCCAGTTCCTGCAATTAATATTTGAGTTTACTAGTGGCATTCAAAAGTGATTTGAAATTTGGTTCTTGGATTTGACAATCCCGCAATTTCAAAAAACATAGTAAACTTAATGAAAATGGTTGATGGATTTGAACGCTTCAAATCTGATTCCAGTTCATTCATTTCGTCCATAGGAAATATGCAGCTCGACTTGAACTTTGCAAAGTGTCTATGAGTTCCCACATTTTCAAATATACAAATAAATACTCACAAAAATCAATTTAATTAAAAAAGGCCATCCCGCAAAAGTGATTTGAAATTTGGACCAAGAAATTGACAATCCCGCATTTTAGTTCAGGTTCTGAATTTACAGTACGTGTAAATTAAATTACTCATATCGAGCTGACAAACTCTACTTGCCTTTACGCTTCACAGGATAATGCTTGTTGACCGCTTGTTTAAACTGTAACCAATTATCCTTATTCACTGCCTTATTTATTGATCCCTTTAATTACCATTGGTCGCAAGAAAATGTAGACCAGATAAATTCAAATTAGTGTAAAATGCTCAATTGCCTCCATTGACGGCAGGCTTGCGTTTAATGCTGGTGTGGTTCACCAAGCCTCCAAGATAACGTAAATTTGTATTCAATGGTGGGTACTATGGTGCCAGATTCGAATCCGCACCAAATATTGGATTTTTTAAAAAAATTCGATTTCAAAAGTGACTCCAAACCGATACAAACTTTTGTAAATCGGGTTAAATAACCTATTCCCCCTTGCAATAAATTAACTATTTCATCTAGATTGATTATTTTTAGTTTCATACTAAAGTATCTTTGTTCAGAACAATTGGCTCAGTATATAAATTTAGTATCCCCTTTCGAGTTCCCTTCACCTGTTGGATACAGTAGCTTAATAGGGCTTTCTTGCGATGAACCAGCCATCAGTATATCCTTCTGGGACTTAGAGTAGTGATCATCGAATGGGTGCTGACTGATAATCCAAGGATGATATTATGCATTGATATCCTTAAATTAGCAATAGCTATGCAGAACTATGGCATGTATCCCCCAATCAAAGCAAATGTTAGTTAATAATCCCATTAATGAATTGAGGCGCTTTGGCTGTCACCAATCAAATCATAGTCCCTCTGTCAGGCTATAATAACAAATATATGATTCTATTGATAGGATTATAATCATGCTATTGATCTATGTCAATCAATAATGGTGCTACTATACAATAATAATTCATTAAGAATCTTCATGATTAACAGCTGAATATATTTAGACTTATAAATTATATAAGGTTTGTCACGGCCCATACCAGTGTCCAGCTGGATTTCCACAGTAGAGTCAGACTGGTCCTGGAAGGCTATGTACACAATGGGGGCAATCCTGACAAGATAGTTTACTACAGTGGCCCAGGGACACCAACTTCAAGTCTGAGGTACAACCTGATTGGCTGGCCCCAACACTGTAATATAGATAAAACCTAGCTTACTGAAGTCATGTGCAGGAAGGGCATCTGGCAAGGAGGAGTGGTTGGTATCTCCTTTATAGTTAGCGGAATCTGGCCTCTAGAATGGCCATAAGAGAGATTCAGGTGGTGGGGATGGTAAAACTCCAAGTCTGGGATGCAAGCAGACATGACCAAAGGAGTAAGAGTAGAGCCAGGTGGGTAAGGGAAGGTGTGGGAGTATTGTTGTGTTGATTCACGTAAAGATGCTTTCAGAATAATTATATTTGTACAAAAATAAACAATTCATGTAAACAAATCATGAGTCCTGAGCATAAAAGAAGTTTATTAAGCTGATGTCAACAGTGTTAAGGCTTCCCTTCCTCACTAATTATACTTGCTGGGAATAAATTAGTCTCTAGTGCCACCAGAGGTCTGGTGACATTATCTTCAGTAGTATTAGTGATTTGCTTGGGAAATTGTGTATTGGGCCCTAGGGATGGATGCATATTGGCTGCTTCTTCATAATGATGGATTTGGCTGAAGCCTGTCAAGGTACCACAACTATAAATAGAATCTTCAAGGAATTGGACTTGATCAATTGGTTGAGCAATTGCTTGTCTAGTAGTTTTTAAACCTGTTTGTCAGGGATCTAAGCTTTGGCAGCCAGCCTGTTAGTTTCTGGGATTATACTTGTCAGGTTTTTAGCGGGCAGAGCCCAGCAAAAGATAGGAGCTAACTTAAATAGATAAGAGAAGGACTTCCCCACACAGGACCACAGCCAGCGGCCAGGATTATAGTGTCAATCACCCCAGTGAGGGTAATGTACAGTAGTTTCAAAAGTTATGGCGACAAGAAAAAACAATTCAGACTTAATAAAATGAACTCAGCTTTAAACAAAATTAAAATGAATCCAAATCTATTTTAAACCAATATAAATTCATTTAAAATTAATTCTGTTTAAATCTGAGTTCATTTCATTTAAATCTGAATTGTTTTTGCTTGTTGTCATAGCTTTTAAAACTACTGTACACAATCCCAAGAATCTTGCCAGTGTGATCAGTTGGGAAGTTGGGTGAGGAGGCAGGCATTGACTTGGTGGTCACAGGCAGTTACATATCAAGTTTTTAGGCAGGCAAGTAGTTGAACTTGACTCTAAACAATTTGGGTTCTGATAGGATCCAGGGATCTTGTTGGTTGTATCTAACTATGAATTTTATGCGGGACAAGGGAACTAATTCAAGGATCTTTTCCAGGGTGTTTTCCTTATACTCCAGCTTTATTAGGTACTCCATGAAATGGACAGGGCCAAAGAGAACACCTGGTGGACAGTAATCTGCAGAAAGAAGGGCAGGAGGTCCTGGTAATCTTGTACTGAATTGATATATGGCAAAGATAAAATAAGGCAATATCTGTTAAAGCCAAAATAACATAACCTTTATTCAAAAATAGTGATAAAGTGAGTGCAAGATCTGCAGGTCTATATAGTACCCCATCACCAAACTTTACCTTTACTAACTGGGGTTCATGATAGGGCCAGAAAATATGAGGGCAGGTGGCCAGGACGCCCGGGGTTGGAAGTGGTGAAATGATACAGTATTTTTAAAAGCTATGGCAACAACCAAAAATACCTCAGATTTAAACAAAAGATTTCAGATTTGAACAAAATCTAACTATCAGGTTAAAATATACACTCTGTTAACAGGGATTTTTGGTGTTAATGGGCAAAATGGGTCAACACAGCAAAGAAGTGCTTGTGCGCAAAGCAAAACTAATCAAAAATACAATCCAAAATACATTGATTAACAAACAAAATGGTGTGAGTTGACTTTTGGTGTACATATATTTACTATGTGAATTGGTGACAAAATACACCCAAGCGCGGTGAGTCAAAACTCAACCCAAAAACAAAACACAATAGCAACTTGCTATGTAAACAAAACCACTCAAATGCTGTGTGCAATGATTTGTACTTAAGAATGATACCAAGGTATCTAAAATAAGACACACAATCTGAGACATAAATTTTAAAAATATTGTGTTGGGTGCTTGATTTGGCGTAAAATCTGAGAAAAAGGGTGAAAATTATTTTGGGTATTCTAAAACAGGTGTGGTAAAACCAAAAACAACTAATTAAGAAATAAAAAATCTATAATTGGAATATGGGGGGAATATTAATCAAATATCCATATTCAGATAAAAGCAAAAATTAAAATTAGAGAGTAACTTAATTGAAATTTATTTAATATTTTATTAAATTCTCAAAATGGAAGGAACACAACAACAGAGTACCAATGGACCTGTTGTGCGCCGCAGTTGTGGTTGCCCCGCGGGTCAAAGAACAGAGTTAGTACAACCCAAGTGCCTACTCAGGAAGGAGATGGGAGAAGAGAGTTCAATAGTGACGCTGCACTGACACAGCTGGTTCAAGAAGAACAAGCTGCTAGGGTGCAGAGCATCAACCCTTGGGTCCCTAAGCTGACCCAGAAGGCCACCAAGGTTACCACAACAAAAAAGGTTATAAACAAGGAGGAAGAACTTACTTTGTATGTGTTTGACATTGTGTACCACCAAGAGCCAGTCCTGTCAGCCATGCTGGAGAAAGTTAAGCCTGTACTTGACACTAGCTATGAGCCTTACGTCAGTGATGGCAACCAGGAAGAGGACAAGAACTGTGTTCTATAGAACTGATGGGGGCCAGCTGGTGTTAAAGAAGGTTGCAGCCTTCTACAACAAGGTACCCATGCCTTGCAAGCCAGTCCCTGAGCAGGATCCCAATTCAACTACTCCCACTAAGCCCGCTCAGAAGTGCATCCCAGATTTCAAACACATCATCCTGCTCAAGCTAATGCGGGAATCTTTTGATTACAAGGTGGCCACTGCTCTTGTTGGGGTGGATCCCAAGTACAACTCAGAGACATTCAACAACTTCATCAATACTGGCGGAGTCCTTACAGCGGAGAAATCCTTGCGCGTTTTCACCATGCTCACCAAGGAGCACAAATGGGAAATCTGCCACTTGATAGCCTGAGATTGTCATCCTGAACTAGCAAATATAAAGGCAATGTTCAAGTCTACTTTTGGGGTTGAGGCTTCAATTTCCTTTTACTATCATCTGATGAAGGGAATGTGCTTTCCCTGGAAAAAACTCTGGGTATCCCCCTACAATAGAAACAGTTGTGGCTATACGGCAGTCACTGTCAAGTATTTAGCTAAATGAATACTCCAAAATATAAAGTTGTTCTGTTTTTGCTGTTTATTTCATGTAGATAGGTTTGATAGGAATTCTTCTGGTGAAGATTCCTGGAAACTTGGTATCTATATTTAATAAAAGAATAGATTATGGGTGGTTAGCCAGGTGAGGCTAGCTAGTAAAATTGAGGCAAGATTGGCCGAAGCAATCTTGGGGACTAGGTGTCTCAAAAAAAATTTATTTAACCGGGAAGGTTAATTAATAAATTCATAGAAACATAATTATGAGGGTTTAATTATATTGGTTAATTGCCTTGACTGTGTCAAGTAGTTTGGTTAAGGTTAACCATGGGAACCCCCCCGGAATTTGGGTTAAAAGCGCTGTTTTGGCAAATTAATTAGGTTAGAAGCGCCACTGCGCTGCCTAATTGATATGTAAAGCGCCACACAGTAAATTTTTTAGGCGCTGAGGCGCTGGGGCGCCACCTGGGAAAGTTCCTATGTGCTGTGGGGGCACCTGGTTTGAGTTTCAAAATGTTTTAATGGGTTTTTAACGCAAAAAACCATTTAATGTAAAGATAACTAAATTAAGGCAATGCTGTCTAGGGGTTTAGGTTTATCAGCAGGTTCCCAGTTGGAACTTTGATAGCTGAGTTTTGGAATGTGTGTATTCCACAGGAGTTTGGCGCTGGGAGCTGAGGAAGCTCCATGCCAAATTGATACATTGAGATGAATGACATCAGGTGACTCTTTCTCATTGTAGGTTAATTCTCATAGGCTGAGAATTAGAGGGGATCTTTTAGGGAAAGATATAGGTTTGGATGACTCAAATGTCATAGACCATGTAATGAATCATAGGTTGATTCAGGAATTGGAGGGGTTTTTAGCCAAATATGCCCCAAATGTTATACAAGCAAAAACAGCTAAATCTGAATATATATTGTCAATTTTGACGCTTTCCCCTCAATTACTTTTCAATTGTTGTCTTCTTTGTTAAATTTTAAAAGAGCAAAATATGGAGTACTTTGCGTGGAAGCCACTGCTGCCAGGAAAGAAGTTCCTACAAGTTTGCTGGAGGAAGCTTGGGCAAGTCTGGAGGTCACCAAGGCTGTGCCTGAGGAGGCTTTGGTGGAAGTAAAAGCTGTGTTTGAAGAATTGTATTCCAATTAGTTTGCAAAAGAAGGGGCTCCTGCGCAAGGAAACCAAATCTATGTATGGGATTCTTGAAACCTGTTGGTCAGAGTTGACAAGATTTCATAATAAGTGAAAGCAATGGCCAATTGTGAAATTGAGGCTTTAAGAGCAAGGGAGGTGTTGCGCTTTTTGCATTACAGCGCAACAATTATAAGAGATTATAGGGCACAGGAAATTTTCCAGAATACAGTCATATGTGAGGATATGAGTAGTATTGTATCAGAAGAGCCAGGATTGAGCAGGACCATGATTATTGCCCAGCAATGGCTTCTGATCACGCAGAAGCACTTAAGAATCAGGATAAAGGTCAACCAGATTAAGGATAAAATAAAGATGATTCCAAAGATTAATTTTATTGTAAATGATTAATTCTTCTTATATCTACTACAAGGATAATCCCTGGGCTGCTAGCAATATCTTCTAGGACATTCTAACAAGCCCCTAATTTGGGTAATTATTAATCTAGGTTTGGCGTTTCTTGCACGTCAACCAATAGAATATCTTCATCTTCACCCAGCACAGGTGATCCTTGCTGGTGTGGATTAATTTAGTTACTTCAGGATCACTTCCTGCTTTCTTAGCATACTGCAGCTTAATGCTTATTAATGTGACAATTGAGGGAATTTGAGATTATGGGGAATCAAACCCAGCACTCAATGTAAAGGTAAGGCGGTGTTGTGGCGCCTGTAATATTTGCCAGGCAGCGCTGCGGCGCTTTGTGTATTTAATAAGTGCTGTGGCGGCAAATCATGTGTCATTAATTGCCGCAGCGGCGCCTATCATTTGCTAGTATTAGGCTTAGGTCAGCAGAATACTGTTAATCTAATTTGCAAGTGGCTTATACTACCAATTTATGTTATTTGGTAGCTGCAATTCATATCTGCAAGCTCCATCATAATTAGTGTCATTGTATTTTGTACTACTAATTTATGGATTTGGTTGTAGCAATCCCAATCCGTGGGCTTTGTCATAATTGGCATCATTGCTTGGTCAAAATTCCCAACAGGAGAAAAAGAGTGTTGAGAGCATGGCTTGTTGACGTGATGGAAATAAAGTATTGTTCTATAAAATTTCATCCCTGCAGACAAAGCTCCTCAAAGCTTTTTCACAGGAAGGTAACAATAATAAGAGTCAAGGGCAAGATAATGGTAAGTTTGACTGGTTAGACCTGGATTTGTTACAACAGTCCTTCCAACATTGATGTCTGGAAAAAATATGCAGAAGCGTACACTGCCCTCAAAGCCAAGGGGACAGTCAAATTCTATTACATTGACAAATCAGCATTTGCCTTGTCTATGTGGAATGCATATGGGTATGTCCCAAAAGGCTCAAATGACGGGATAGCTTGGCGTGCTGCAGTCTGCACCACAGTATATTCAATAGTGGCTCTCCTTTGTCCAAAGGGGAACAAGCTCTATCAAACAATACTAGGCTCCCACAACAGCCGTACCTTTCTAGCATTCCTCAGATTGGTCCAGGAGCACCTGAGGCGCATAAGCCTGGGCTTCACCAATGTAATTGTGCTGGATAACTTTGGTATCCACAAGGTGGCCAATATTCTCAAACAATTACCAATGATTGACACCAGCATTGCAGTGGGCCCCCTGAAGTGGGCCCCCAGCAATTGGCCACAGCAAATTTGCGCCTTCTCTTCCTCCCCGCTTATTCACCCTTCCTAAATCCCATCAAAGAAGTTTTTGGGTGGCTCAAGCAAGTTGTAAAGCAAGGGACCCCAACTGGGACCAAGGACCTATTTGATTTGCTGCAGGCCGGGATCTACACCCTCCCAGCTGACACTGTGGCCAATTTTTATGGCCACACTGATTTGTTCATCCCTGTGTGCCTTGCCAAACAGCCAATTGTCAAAACAGCAGGCTTGACCCGCCAGCAAGATTCCAAGATAGCAGGTTTGTGACCCGCAATCTGATTATCTAGCCACTTGAAGCCAGACTAGGAAGTCAACTCAAATTTCCAAATCCAACAACATGAACAAATGATGATCCCTTATGGTGGATACCTTGTTTTGGCGCTTAAATCACTACCAGTATCAAGCCACCCCCTTCACCATCCCACCATGTGATCAATGCAATCATGTTCCTGTTATCCATGATTCACAATAGCTATATAATCACTATCTCTCAATAAAGATTATTATCTAGTTTTATAAATATCTTTCCCCTTGTAACTCTGCTAAAACAGCACAGTTACAACATTAGTAGCAGAAGTAGGTTTCCCATCCTACTTTATCCCTCAAAATTTTGCCTGTTGCCCAGACTTGCTGCAGTCAATAAATCCTCAATAGAATCATGTCTAGCCTCCTGCTAGATTGGACATCATACCCGCCGGGTACAAAGATACCACAAGGATTTTTACTTTACCAGAACATGCTTTTACCGGTGCCCGCCTTCAACACCCTGTCAGCGCAAGAATGCTTCCAGGCACCTACCATTCCATCCCGAGCCACAATCAAGGAAGGAACTATGCCCGCCTACATGGCCCAAAGGCTTCAAAGTGCTGCCTTAGAGCCATTTGCTGGGGCCAACAACAACAACGCCGCAGCTTGGATTCAATCTGCCCACAGTAAGCTGGCGCAGATGGAATGCCCACAATGCTTCTGGATTGCATAGATATCCATCCAACTCACACACAATAAAAGCACTTGGTGCAACAAGTAGCACAAATATCATACCATGAAAAACTGGGACACTTTCAAACAAGACTTCTTGATTGGTTTTTATTGAAGGACACTGGCCTCATCATTATCTGTCAAGTGAAGAATCTGACCCAGACAGACACTGTAAAGGAGCTCACATTTGCCTACGAGAAAATCTGTCTATGTGCCTTGCAGATATGACCTTCAACACTCCAGCCACACACCTCATGTCTACTACACCCTCAAGTCAAATGTGATGAGAATGTAAACCTGGACCAAGTAACCAATCTGCAAAGCCTATATTGTGAAGCAGAGAAGGCGGAGCAAAGATCCAACACCCTCCACAAAGTAAAGACTGGGAAGAGAGAGAGACCCAAATATTCTCACTTGACTGGGCGTGCCAGTTGACGGCCTCCTAAAAACAACAACAACAACTCAAACCATAAGCCTGCAGGCTCAAATAAGCACAGAAACAGGAACAATGGGCAGTCAAATTGTAACCATAGCCATATCACTGCCACTCAAGAAAATTGCAACAAGGGAAAAGCCCAGGGAGAGCATTAAGCAAGCCGAGCTCTCCCCGCACCGTTTCCAACTTGCCCAACAATGAGTACTGCCCCAAGGATGTGGACCAACGCCCAATGATCCAAGTGCCCTTGAAAGACCCAGTATGTTGTGAATACCGCTATTCATCATGTGTCAATTTTGCCTTTGGTGGGCCATTTCAAAGTCAAATCCCATTTTTTTTGCTTTTGCCTCTTGAAATGAGTTGATGACTGAATCAGGAAATACAATTGTTTGGTTTCTTGACTCTGCGCATCTCACTTGCCCCACTCATGCTTGTGGCAAGTAATCCAATTGTCCTGGTAGTGTTTTGTGGTATCAACAAATACTATATATTCCTTTTCCTAACTCACCAACAAAATTAAGTTCTTTTCACATTTTTGTTTTTTGTCTCCACGTACTTCTGTGCCTCTCTCTAGCCACAAATAGTAGAGATTATTCTTCCAGGGCCGCAAGGTAAACACATTTGCCTTCCCTGTTATCTAACCAAGACTTAGTACAAATCCAATCCTAAGGTTAGGAATCCCTGTTGTGTGTCTGTGCCGCACCTCAGAACACAACAAAAATGGTGCTCACTACAGGGGCTGCAAGCCCCTTGGTTATCCCTTTTGCATCCACATTTTCAGATTCTTTGCCTCTGCCTATACAAGAGCCGACTTCACCTGAAATAACTAGCCCTCCTATTGAGGAAGATATTGCTGACCCACCTATTATCCCTACTGTACTGAACCTCAGGAATGGTCCCCGCCTAGTTGCTTACCCCATGGATACCCCTAACTTAGAACAAGTCATGTTGGTAGCCCTTGAAATAGCCTGTGAAGGAGCTATCCCTTGCCTTCAGCTGCAGTTCAGTTGGGCTGAATACTACAAATTAACTGTGGCTCCTCAGTTTCCACAGCATCTCCTCTCAGCAGCTGGCTCCGCTGAGCACTTACTATTGTCTTTTGTGCAGCCTGCCTTGGCCCACCATCAGATGGTGTTGGGGATCTACATCCAAGAAATCTTGTCTTTGCAAGCAGCAGTTACTCATCACTGGGATCAGTTTGCTTCCTATCAACAGTGGATTCATTCCCTGTTTTCTTTGGTATCTGACAACCAGCGCAACTCTGTTACCTCCCAGACCCGTTTGGTTAATTCTATTAAACAAATGCACCAGTCCATCTCCAAATATATCAGGTAGCGTCTACACAAGTTTCATCAGCTATAACAACCCTGGCAAACTCAAGTAGATTCCACCTTGAACACTTATCTCTTTGACTTAAAACAACTTATGCAGCAGCTCAATTCATTCAGCATGTATTCATTTGAGCAACTACACCAGGTAGCAGACTTTGCTGCTAACAGCCTTAATGAACTCAGTACAGTGTTTGGTCAAGAGAGAGCTGCCACTGCTGCTGCTATAGCTAAACTCCAGAGTCAAGTGAATGAATTATCTACTCCCAAGCCAGATGTTCCGCCCTCTCCCCCTTCTGATGACTTGGTGGATAGAGAGCAGAAAATATGGGATGCTATTCAAGAGCTACGTACAATACTTGCAGTCAAGGACGTCCTAATGAGGCTCCTCAACCTGACCCCCAGGTGCTTGAGTTGACTGCTCAAGTTGCTGAGCTACAGCAAGAACTTGCTGCCTTACGCAAGATGATGGCAACTGTTGCTAGTCCAGTTGGGGTTGTTGATGACAATGGTTGTTGCCCTGGCTTACCAGGAGCCCCTTGAATCCAATGTGCTAGGGAACTAATTGCCCTAGCTAACAAGGTGGATAATTTGAAGCGGGATCATACTGAGCTGGATAGAGACGTACAAAAGATGAATGACGTGATTGACTCTGTGAACAACAGGTTTGCCCCCTGCCTCTCAGTGGGGCCATCCCTTACCTCTTGACTGGCTGAGCTTTCCACAGTAGTGACCTCCCAAGGTCAACGCCTAGATGTTACTGAACAACAGATCACTCAAGCTATCAATATGGGTGCCTGCGCTGTTTAGACCCTGACTACCCTTGAAGAAAGTGTTTGTCAGCTGTGGGCTAGACAGCCCCCCTCTGAATCTGAAGCAGAATTTTCCCTGCGTATAAACGTACTCAATAGCAACAATGGCAGTCCAACTCCCAAAGCACACTTCAAGCCTACCTTTAAGAAAGTCTTTGATCCCAAAACCTCAACCATTGCAGCTTTCCTAACTATCTATAAAACTGCCATGAGACAAGCATCATATGGGGTTACAAAGAAACATATTTTGACCTGTATACACTCGGCTTGCCAGGAGGTGGTGGTTCCTGAACTACCCACCATTGAGACATGGGAAGATATGAAGCAGCTTTTGATTGACGAGTTTGGTGGTGACCTTAGCCTGGAAGTAAAAAAGGACGCTTTTATGCACATTGCTTTCAAGCCTAAAGAGACGCTAGCTGAGTTTTCAGACAGATTCTACATGGAAGGACAGCAACTGATAACAAGCAGACAATTGACAGCCCATGAAGCTTACATGGCTTGCGCTCAAGCCCTCAAAGTTAATCAGCTTCTGTGTCTTCACTTCAAAGCCCATAAAGCTATGCTTTCCTCTATGAAGAGCATAAAGACGCTGTTGCAGGACATGCACCTTACCCATTCTGGAGCAGTTGTTAGGGAAAGTTGAGCTGCTTCTAACTCTGTTTTGTCTTCCTGTGGTCCTTGCATTCTTACCATGAACTCGCAAAATCTTCCTTGACACCAAGGTTACCACAACTGTGGTCAGATAGGTCATCATTCTCAAGTCTGCACCAACCCACAAATTGAAGAAGCTGATCCAAAAGAGCAGGCAGGAAAAGAGCAGTCAACCTAGAGGCAGAGACGCTCTTGATTGACAATTCTTCCCAGTCTCTTTCAATCCCTTCCTCTATATCTGACTCCAAGCCTGCTGATAATGAGGCTCCTCCTATCCTCCTATTGTTCCATAATATCTCTGACAACTCTGACCTGGATGACTCTGATACAGACAACACTGATGCATATGGGTACTCTGTTCTGGCTGTTCCTGAAACCATTACAGTCCCCTATAAATTGCAATCAGGAAAGACTACAACTACCACTAAGCCTTTGCCTGAAGCCAAAGAAGTTGTCTCTCGCCCTTACCTCACTCAAGCTAAGAGGTCTCCTGTGCTAGTGGAGTCATCAGAAGAAGCTGCCAAGGTTGCTGACGCTGTCTTCAAGAATGTATCTGTTTTTTCCCTCTCCAAACTGTTTATAAAGAGTTCCAAGGATTGAGATGCATGATTAAGAAGTGGGATAATATACTAGCAGAGGC
The DNA here is from genome assembly GCA_014839935.2 of Entomophthora muscae. NCBI lineage: Eukaryota > Fungi > Entomophthoromycota > Entomophthoromycetes > Entomophthorales > Entomophthoraceae > Entomophthora > Entomophthora muscae. The sequence goes on along the minus strand of QTSX02006720.1, from coordinate 19,364 downwards.
TCAAGATATCTTGGCTGTTCTTCCACCCTTTGGTTGTGCTACCACTTGAGTAGAGATATCCATTCAAGTAGTGAAGATCAAGGCCGTTTTAGACACTGGCTTGCCAGTCAACGTTCTCTCCTCTAAACTTATGAAGAAACTCAAACTTGCCCCTGACCTTAATTATCACCAGTTATATGGCATAGCTGGACTGTCTATGACCTGTGCCATAAGAGCGTACTCCACTCTACCCATGCGGTTTGGCAAGCATCTCCTAGCTGCACCAGCAGTTGTCTTGGTAGCAAGAGTTTAAATATCTTAGTTGGCACTAAGTTCCTTAGAGAATATAATGGGATAATCAACTTGAAAGATGGTTACCTCTCTATTATGGGATACAAAGCCCCTCTGATCTTTGAAGAGCCAGTTAAAGTTCCTGGGATGCGCCTGAAGACGTGTGCTTTGGAATACCCCAATGGGGTTTTCACCCTCAAATATTTCACCCACTCTTCAAACATGAAATTTCTACCCATGGCTTGTCCTGCGTCTGAAGAGATCCCTCTCCTAGCCACGTCTGCTTTCACCATCCCACCTGGCTCCCAGGCCATCCTCAACTCCCAGATATCATATGAACTACCTGAACAAACCTTCTAGGAGTTGTACTCTCCCCCATCATTAGGGCACAACAAACCTTATCTCTGTCCTGGAATACTAGATGGCTCCCATAAGGACCCTATTCAATTGTTGATAGCCAACCTGACTGCTCTCCTCATGACTGTCTCTAGGGGGCAGGTCACTGGATATGGCAAGTTGTTGAGCGCTCCTGATGTCTTGTCTCTTCATCCCTTTGGCATGTTCCAGGATTTTAACCTACCTGAGGATGAACCCCAAGTTCTATCCTTGTTCACTGCACAAGACTTTTCAAAGCTGTCCCTGGTTCAACAGAAAGAGGTGCTAGACTTGCTAGACCAATTTTTCAATATCTTTGCTAAGGACAGTACCAACTATGGGTTAGCCAAAGGTGTTATCCATCAGATTGACACTGGCAACTCCCCCCTTCTGTGCTAAACCATATTGCTGCAGCAGCGTGGAGGACACCCAGGTATCTAAAGAGCTCAAACAACTGTTGGACGCTGGGCTGCTGGCACCTTCCCAAGGTCCTTGGGCATCCCGCTACTCATCTTAAAGAAGAAAGATGGAGTTTATTGTATTGTGATGGACTACCACCAATTGAACTCTTTGACCAAGAAGGACTCATACCCCTTGCCGTGTATTGATGATGCACTCCAAGGTCTTGAAGGCTCTAAGTTTTTCTCCACAATGGATCTGGCATCTGGATACTGGAAAGTTGACCTATTGCCTGAGAATTGCCAAAAAGCTGTGCTCATTACATCTGAAGGGCTGTTTGAGCCTACTTGCATGCAGCAGGGACTCTCCAATGCCCCAGCCACCTTCCAAAGGGCCATGGACTCCATCCTCTGCAACTTGAAGCTGTCATGTGTCCTAGTATACTTAGATGATATAACAGTTTTCAGCACTACCTTCACCAATCACCTGGCTCACCTCAAAGAGGTTTTCATAAAGATTTGAGAAGCTGACCTCAAACTAAAACCTTCCAAGTGAGCTTTCTTCAAAGAGCGTCTTGAATTCTTGGGCCATGAAGTAACCCAGACTGGGATTCACCCAATGACTAAGAAGGTTAAAGCCATCAACAAAATGCTTCTAATCACCAACTTGCAAGAAGTACAAGTCTTCCTGGGGATGATGGGCTATTACAGGCAGTTGATCCCTGACTTTGCCAATAGTAGTGAACCATTAGTCCAACTGCTACGTAATGTCCCCTTTGAGTGGACTGCCAGTCAGCAGCAAGCCTTTGAGACCCTTAAGCAAAAACTCAAAGAGGTGTCAAAACCGCAGGCTTGACCTGCCAGCAAGGTTCCAACCAAGCAGGTTTGTGACCCACAATCTGATTATCCGGTCACCCAAAGCCAAACTAGGAAGTCAACTCAAATTACCAAATCCAACAACATGAACAGATGATGATTCTTCACGGTGGATATCTCAATTTGGCTCTTGACTCATTATCAGGATCAAGCTACCCCCTTCTTCCATCCAGCCATGTGCCTACCAATCTTGGCTCTACTATCCTTGATTAACATGAACTATATAATCATTATCTCTCAATAAAGATTATTATCTATCTTCTAAATATTTTTCCCCATGTAACTCTGCTAAAACAGCACAGTTACAACATTGGTAGCACAGGTAGGTTCCCCATCCTACCTTATCTTGAAAAATTCTGCCTGTTGTCCGCACATGCCGCGGCCAACAAATCCTTGACAGAATTATGTCTGGCCTCCCGCCTGACTGAACTCTATACACTCCTGGTACCAAGATACCTGATGGTTTTGTTCTCTACCAAAACACGGTGATCCCAATAACCGCCTTCAACACCCTGTCCGTCCAAGGGTTCTTCCAGGCACCTTCCTTGATGCCACAACCAGCTGAAAAAATCACCATGCCTGCCTATGTTGCACAAAGACTAGCAGTGCCGCCTTGGAACCCTTTGCAGGGGCCAACAACAACAATGCTGCCGCATGGATCCAGTCCACCCAAAGCAAGCTGGCTCAGATGGAATGCCCATGGCAATTTTGGATTGCAGAGATCTCCATTTGCCTGACCCATGATGCTGGCACCTGGTGTGACAAGTGGCATGAAGAAGACACTGACAAGAACTGGGACACCTTCAAACAGGACTTCTTGGCAAGGTTTGTGCTTAAGGATATTGCACTCATGATCATGCACCAAGTAAAGAACCTGACCCAGACAGGCATTGTTAAAGAACTCACCTGCACCTACAAAAAACTCTGTCTCCGTGCCCCATTTGACATGGCCTTTGATCCTCCAGCAACACACCTCATGTACTATGACGCTCTCAAGTCGCACGTGATGAGACATGTGAACCTGGACCAAGTTATCAACCTGCAAAGCCTGTACTGTGAAGCAGAAAGAGCAGAAAAAACATCCAACGCTCTACACAAGGCACAGACTGGGAAACAAGAAAGGCCCAAGGACTCCCATCCAAGCAGGTGTTCCTCTCAACCACCCCCTGGAGGCAATGGCAACAACAACAACCACAAGCCCACGGTTTCAAATGGGAATGGGAATAACAGCCAGTCAAACCGTACTCATTTCTGCGTCACTGCCACCCAAGGCAACCAAGATGAGGGAAAAGCCTGGGGAGAGCACTAAGCAAGCCAAGCTCTCCCCACGCAACTCCTGACTCGCCCAACAATGAATACCAACCCAAGGACGTGGACCAATGCCCCATGATCCAAGTGTCCTCAGAAGACCCGGTGCTATACACCATTGCCAGACATCCCAATAAATTGATGTCTAACCCTTTCTGCTTTTGAAGTTACACAGGCTCAGCTCTCTTGGACTTGGGCGCAGATTGAACCTTAGTCAACAGCAGCTTTGTGGATAAATTCAAGCTGGCCACTAATCCTTTGCGGATTAAAAACGTGGTCCTGGCTGATAAACATCACATTGCCGTGACAAAAGAAACCACTCCCTTCTCTGTCATGCTTGAGAACCTCCACTCCACCATCCAAGGTCCCGTCATTGACTTTCCTAAGTTTGACATTGTACTGGGACTAGACTGGTTACGGAAAAACAACCCCCACGTGGACTGGGCAACCTCAGTGTTGACCATCAAGTGTGAAGGTGTCAACCACCAAATCTACCCAGACTCTGTAGACCAACTCCTACGAGACCACGTCTTTGTACGCATCACGGAGACCTCAGATGAGAAGGAAATCCTGAAAGCAATTGACTGGGACTCCTGCCAGTATGAAATCATACACTTCAAGGACCACCAGGACACCTCCACACCGCAAGATTGCAACATTGTGGCCCGGCACCCAGAAATCTTCAAGGAGGCGTTACCTGGGCTACCCCCTGAGAAACACATTCAACACTCTATCCAACTCAAGGGGGCTGTACCCAAGGCACGCCCCATTTACAGGCTGACCCCAAACAAGGACAACGCCCTGCACGCCTATCTCAAGGAGGCACTGGAAAAAGGACTTATCCGCCCCTCACAGTCTCCCTTTGGGGCCGCTGTATTCTTTGTGGCTAAAAAGAACGGTACCTTACGCCTGGTCACAGACTACTGCGCCTTGAACAAAGTCACCATCAAGAATTGTTACCCCTTACCACTAATTGACAATCTCTTTGATGCCTTGGGAGGAGCCTCCGTCTTCTCCAAGATTGACCTAACTGCAGGATACAATCAGATTTGTATCAAGGTGGAAGACATCCCCAAAACAGCCTTCCGCACCAAGTACAGTTCCTACAAATGCATGGTACTCAACTTTGGCATGAACAAATGCCCTGTCCACCTTCGTAACCTTCATGAACAAAGTGTTTGTGCCACACATAGGCAGACACGCCCTTGTGTACCTGGACAGCATCATTGTCTACAGCCCCTTGGTAGAGCAGCATCACAAGGACCTGGAGGAAGTCTTTGCGACCCTGGCACAACACAAACTGTTGGCCAAGCCCTCTAAATGCCAGTTCTTCTGGGAGCAACTACCCTTCTTGGGACACATAGTCTCAAAGGACAGCATCAAGCCCAACAGTCAGAAGATACAAGCCATCTTCAAAATGCCACCTCCCAAGGACAAGTCAGAACTACGCACCTTCTTGGGAATGGTGGCCTATGTACAACGTTTCATACCTGACTGCGGCGTCTTGACTGCCCCCTTGTCTGCCATAACAGGCGCCAAGTCCAAGTTTTTATGGACCCCCCAACGCGACCTCTGTTTCAGACACCTCAAGGAAAAGCTCACAACAGCACACATCTTACAAAACCCCAAACAAGACAGAGAATACCAGATGGAAACTGACGCTTCAGATTCATCCATTGGGGGAGTACTAAAAATCAAGAATAGTGATGGTGATTTCCTGCCCATAGCCTACAAGTTGCGCAAGCTGACAGATGGCAAGTGTTGATACCCAATCCACGACAAAGAACTGTTGGCCATTGTACACTGCCTAGTCAAATGGCGCTGTTACCTGGAACGGAAGGAAGAATTCACAGCACTAACCAATCATAAGTTGCACATCTATTTCAAGACACAAGCAAACCTGTCACGCCGCCAAGCGCAGTGAATGGAAATCTTAGAAAGGTTTAACATGCTCATCCAATATAAGCCCAGGGCCAAACTTGCCATGACAGACGCCCTGTCCTGCCTGTATGTCTGCGCTTCTAGGGGAGAGAATGGGCTCAACCCAGACTGGCCTCTCCTAGTGCTCCATACAAAAGACAAAGGGTTCTCTGCAGGCATAACCAATATCACCAAAGAAACAGTCATCAAGAATGAGCACCTCTTTGCTGACGTATACAGGACTCTTCATAGAAAGATGTCAGATGGCACAACCATTCCATACATTCCCACACATCAACAAGTCCATACCGTTCTTTGCTATCACAGAGATCTTGGACATACTAAGAGCCAAAATCTATATGAATTCCTAAAACATAAAGCCTGGTGGCCAACCTTATACTGCAATGTCCAGGAGGTGCTAGAACAGTGCGAGGTCTGCAAAAATTTTGCCAGAAGCAAACCCCCGCCTAAGTCTGTACTCCCCATTCAAACCCAACTACCGTTCAAGGTATGGGCTCTGGACATTGTGGGCCCCATGCAAGGAAAGCACAATAACAAAAAATACATCATCACAGCCATCAATTTTGCAACAAGGTGGCCAGTAGCCCAAGCGGTGAAATTGCATACCGGTAACAACGTCCAACAATTCATTGGCAAAGAAATAATCAGTAAGTTTGGAGAGCCAGAACTCCTGATAACCAATGGGGGCAAAGAATTGACCTCCAAAAATACCAACATGTACCTTGCCAAAAACGGGGTCAAACACACCGTCACAACACCATACCATCCACAGGCCAATGGACACGTAGAGCGGCTTAATGGTAGCCTCGTGCAAGCCCTAGCCAAACTCACTGCCGGGAGACCTGAAGACTAGTATAAGCAGCTACCAACTGCATTAATTATGTGCCAAACCCAAGTGAACAGATCCACAGGGAAAAGCCTGTTTGAACTGGTATACAGCACACAGCCTAATATCATTCAAGCATTGACAGGACCCAAACTGGAAATCCCAAGTCAAGTCCCCCTTGCTCAGATCCTCAAGTATTAGAGGTCAGCAGTGAACAAGCAGCCAAAGAAAGGGAACGCTTACAAAAGACCTTCATTCCCATCCGTCAAAGACATGAAGTTGGGGACAAAGTCTGGGTCATGAATGTCAACAAAAGCATACTACAACCCAAAAAAGTAGAGCCGGCATAATTCTAAAGGTAAACAACAATAACACTTACCTCATGCAAGGACTTGGGAAATGCAAGCAAGAAAAGACGTTACACCACAACCACCTACAGCCTTGCAAAGCAAGACAGAAACAACAAGAAACTGCCCTGCCTGCCACCAAACAACAACTGGTTCAATTTCGCGCCTGGACTCCTGACAAACTCCCTGACAACCTTCCCCCTGAGGAGGCTGACTTTCAGCCAGGGGGGTGTCAAAACTGCAGGCTCAACCTGCCAGCAAGGTTCCAACCAAGCGGGTTTGTGACCCGCAATCTGATTACCCGGGCACTTGAAGCCAGACCCATAAGTCAACTTGGATTACCAAATCAATCAATATGAACAAATGATGATCCCTCACGGTAGATACCTCAATTTGGCGCTTGAATCATTAACAGGATCAAGCCACCCCCTCTTCCATCCAGCCGTGTGATCACCAATCATGTTCCTTCTATCCATTGATTCACAATAGCTATATAATCACTATCTCACAATAAAGATTATTATCAATCCTCTAAATATTTTTTCCCTTGTAACTCTGCTAAAACAGCACAGTTACAACACTCTGACTGGGCCTTTTTCTTGTGCCCTCTAGTCTCCTTTGGCTCCTCTTCAATAGTTGGGAGGACCTCATTCAACTTGGCCTTTAATATTGTTAGAGCCTGGACATAAGTTTCCTGCTTCTTATTTGGGAGGAAAAAGAAGACCAGGGGAAGAAATAGATTGCCAACCTGCCCATGGATATTCCAAATCTGGCTGAAGAACTTTGGGCAGGTTGAGAATGTTCCATCTGCAAGCCAGGTCTTGCATTTTAAAAGGTTGCAAAGATCCTGGGAGGTAGCAAAGCAGATGATCTGCTCTGGGGCATGTTGCCCATCATCGTGAAGGAGGAATCTCTCTTCATGCTGTGAAAGCTTTTGCTCTTCAGTTAAAATCAACTGGTCAATTGATGTAGCACTGACGCCTTCAGTGCTCAGAGCATATCTCTGGTCAGTGAGATATCTCTGTAGTTTTGAGGCGCCACCAACAGTTGCCAGTTGGGTATCATTTATATTAATGAGTGCATTGTTTACGGCCTCAGTTGCAGTTTGGTCTTTGGTGATTGGTATGACCTGGCAAAGAAACCAGAGGATCAGTTGATACAAAGGATAAAAAGGCTTGGCACAGTCATACCCAATAGTCAGGGCTTTAAAACGAGTGAACCCATAGGTGGTAAGTCTAGCTGGACAGCCAACGTTATCACATTTGAAGTGATGCTGACGGATGGGCTTCTTCTTGTTGTTGCAGCTGAAGCTGTAGCCCTTGTGGACAAAGCCAGCACCCCCTTTCTTTGTCATAATTGGATAGCTGACAGGGTATGTGGCAGGCACAGAAAATGTGCCATTTTGGTTGCATACATTGTGGATTGAGTTAAGATCCCAGAGCTCTATTGGCTCATCTGCAGGAGCATCAGGCTCAGGCTCCTGCTCTTCTTCATCCTCAGGCTCTGAAGTGGGGTCAGAATGGCAATTGAAGTTGAACAACTTCTCTTGAGGGTCTGACGGGGAGTAAACAAAAGGAGAATGGGGAGGGATTGGGCTTGTTTCCTCAGGCTCTGGTGAGGGCGTAGGTGTCTTGGGAGGAGCTTTACCCTTAGCAGGCTGCTTTTTAGGGGTAGTTTTGACCTTTTTGGCCTTTGGAGGAGTGATCTTGGACTTTGAGGCCTTGGAGGCCTTGGACACAGCTTTATTGATAGACTTGGGAGGCATCTAAAAGTGAATTAGTATCAAAATATGAGCATTTTAGGTGTTGTTTTAAAGAGAAAAACAAGAATCTTTAATATAAAAGTATCCTCTTTTTACATAGAATTGTAGAGGAGATCAAATGATATATACTATCGAAATTTCAATGTTTTTTATTCTAAAAAAATAATTTTTCATTAGTAACACAAGTAGGCAAAACTTTGAATTTTGACTGAAAACTTGCTCTCAAGATGGTGTTTTTAAAGTGACGTAATTGAGGTGCCGTAGCTCAAAAACATAGTGTTTTTGACCATTTTTATATTAGATTAACAAATTTACGGTGGAGCTACCTCAACCGGGCCAAAGAGTAAAGCTTGAATTTCTCAAAAACTAGCTTATACAACTGGAATTAAAAAGTACCCAGTTGTTTAGAGGAGATGAAAAAATATATATTTGCAAATTTTCATATGTTTTCTTACATTTTTTATTAATGTATGTTTTGACGTGAAACTATACTTTTGAAAAGTGGAAAACAAGAATTGCGGTGGGGGCTTTGATATAGCATAGCCTGGCGTCATATGTAATTTCCCCTTATTTTCCCCTATCCATTGTGCGCATCAAATCAATTGGGTGATGTGAAACTTGGTGGAATTTGAAGTGACGTAAATTGAAATGGCGTAATCACCCTCTTCCATATTAAAATCACTATTAAAATATTTTTATTGATGAAACCCTTATCAATGTATCCATGTATAATAAAGTTATAAATTACACATAACAAAACTGGTTTTTTTCACCCAGCAATGACAATCACTAGAAGGACTATCATAGTGGCGTCTTTTTAGGTTGTTCCTTTTATAAGTGTCTTAGATCAAGACTATAGGAACATCTTCTGGCACTATACCACAGGCTTTATTTTAGTTTGGGTATCATCTTATTTTAGTTTAAGATAGATGGCGTAATTTGAAATGACGTAAAGTTGAGATGGCGTAAACACGCCCGACACTAAGTGATTTCATATGTAAATAAAGTTAGCAAAATAAGATTTAATTAATCTGACTTGAAGTGACGGAACTGAGATAGCGTAAATTTGAGATGCTGTATTATAAAAGCATATGTAAATTTTAACTATTTTATTGTTTATTTTATTTTTTTGTGATTCAAAATCACTAACACAAAAAACGCCATCTCAAATTAAGTTTGAGATGGCGTTTTTGAAATGGCATGTTGTACCCCCTTTACAAGACAAGGTTAGGTGCCCAGTTGAGCCTAAAGGGCAGAACTAAAGGTCGCCGCTGTCCCCCCTGGTTGGGGAAGCTGCCACAAACCAGCAAGCTGTTGAAACAAATATAAAAGTTCAAAGGGTTGGCTCTATACCCCAGCCGCACAGCTGGTTGCCCACCGCCCAGCCAGCGGGAGGCAGCGCACCCCCCTCAGCGGGACTGTCCACCCCCGCCAGATGGGGAAACTTCTGAATCGGGAACCAAAAAAGGTGACCCCCACCCCCAAATGTAGGGAAAGCGCTGCCCGGATTTGGGATCTACCAGATTGGGATGGGGCTGGCAAGCTGCCCTGCCAAGCCACCAATGCAGCGATCACAGAAGGGGGATTTGGGTGCATGGCAGTGCTTAAGCAGACATCTAACCTGGGCAAGCTAGAGATTAGCACTCCATCACTTGCACCCCCCCTCCAATCCCACCCCCAAAGGGGGATCCCTGACCACACCAAGGGTTTGGGGTCCCCTGTTCAATGCTTCTCACTATCCATGCCCCACCCAGGCCAATAGTCTATAGCAAAGCTTAACCGCTTGAGGGTAGTTTGGGCTACCGTTGGGTGAATTGCCCCTCAATAAGTGTCACATAAATCAACCAGGACCTTTACCCTTTAGAAAGTTAAAGCCACTTGGCTTCGTCTGCCCTTGCCCAGGACTAGAGGATGGACCCCCCATCTTCTTGGCTGTCTCTATAGCCTGCCTTGGGATCGGGGGCCACCAACACTACCAGCCGCACAGGCCATGCAATAATCCAAATGGCAAGTGCTTTTACCAGGGGCCGGCCCAGCTAAGCTCCTCCCAGCGGTATTCCTGGCCCACACTGGTTTCCCCCGCTCCACTCAGCTGGTAGCTATGTACACCCTTGTAGACTAGGTCCTCATGCATTTCACCAGTAATTTTGGTTGTTATAACGTTCAGGCAAAGGTCTTTTGATGAATGATGATGGTCTATCCCATTGCGACTGGGCTCACCAGGTTCCAAGTGGCCAACTTGGGTCCTTACTTAGCAGAATACTTCCGCAATTGTTGGGTCTTTATACCCCTGGGGGTACTTTACCCTTTTCTAGTTAGAAGGATGGCAGATCTCATGGCGCACCTCCATTTAAACCATACCCTCTCATTAGCTAAAATCAGTCACTTCCCTGCCTGTACTCTTCACCTCACAAGATAAAGGGGATGGATAGCTTAAGCTTTCTCTCCCAACCTGGAGTGGGAGTTGTCTGACTTGCACCCCAAAAAGGTCTGGTTCAGGGTCTGGGGCTTGGTTTTTCTTGAGCCCGGTTTCTCCCCTTTCCCATCCCATTGGGAAAGCTTAGCTTAAATCCAGGCTCCCCCTTGATCATCTTTCCTGGCAGGTAGGTACCCTTCCTAGCCATACCCAAGCTTTGATAGCCAATAGTTTTGATCCACTGGTTAGGGGTGATCAGTACTGGGACCTTGAAATGGGATCGGTAGCTTATCCTTTGGCTATTAAGGCTGGGGTTTGTTTTGTATCCTCAGGTTTGATCAATTGCCTTTGCCCCTACTCCTTACTGGTCATTGGGAGCCTCAGTTCAGTTATCATTACAACCCTTGCCAGCATCTCTATACCCCGCCAGGATAGATATCCTGGGATTAAAGGCTTCTGCTCATAGCAATCTGCCCAGACGCCTCAGACCTTACAATACCAACCAGAAGAGCTGGGGAATAGCTGATGGGGGAGGGCAAAAAACAAGGCTGGGCCGGTAAAGTTTGGGGGTAAACATGCACCACCAACAAAGGTGGAAAAGTTACCCGCCATGGAGAGTGCAGGGTGGCAGCTGGGAAGGGGTTTGCTTTGTTATGGCTGGATATATGGGACAGAGACACACTGTTGCTGGGAGCATTGGTGGAGCTAAGTCAGGCAAGCTTGGTTGGTTGGGGGTCCAGTCAGAGGAGGGCAAGGTGTCCTTGATCTTGGGAAGGGCTTGCCCAGGAGAAGGCCAGGTAGGTAAGATTTAAGACCAATGGATGCATCCAAGATAAAGTCTGTATCTGGGAGCAGATAGCAGGGATATTTCTCAGGGATAGAGGTAGGAACCAGGGAAATCTCAGGCACCAATGGATTATCTGAGAATTCTGGTTAGAGGAAGGTGGTTGCAAGGAGCATGTTGAGCTGTGCTCTACTATACTGAAGGGGGAGAAACTCAGGGGAAAGCCTTTATAACAGAAGGCTTGCAATCAAGCTAAGCGGAAGTTGGCAGTCTGGGCGTTGCAGCAAAGTAAAGCAGATCAACTTTCTGCCATGCTTTAGGGTGAGGTAGATATAGGGCGTCCTGGACGTCAGGGAGAGCGTGCTTGAAGCTTAACGATGCGAAAGCAGGAAAAAGATACTCTTGGTTCCATTTAGAGAGGGAGCTTCCCTTAAATACCCAGGAATCAATCTCTGCATCATTAGTGGAGATACCAATGGGGCAGACAGCAGAGAGCCTATCTTTCGGTATATAAATGGGGAGATGGAGCAACCTGGGTTGGTATGGAGATGGTTCGCTGTAAGGTAGATGATGAGCTGTTGTTGGTATTTTTTAAAGCTGATGGTAGGGTTTACTTGCAACGGGGGTTGGAATTTATCGTTGATGCCGTCTTTGCATAAGTTGGCTGGAGATCGAAATCGGAGTTGAGTTAAATGATGAGGTTTGTTTTAGCGAAACAAAAGGTTCCTGAGCACTTTTATTTTGGGTTGAGTTGGATCCCGAGCCGGTGGGGGTTTAAAAGAGTTCTAGTGGTGGGTTGATTGGGGGATAAATCAAGGGATCTTGGTTTTAATTGGCTGGAGATTGTAAGGGCGTGGGCTATAAAAACTTGATCATTTAATTTCAATCTGTGATTAAAGGATAAGTTATTGGAGAGGGATGTAATAAATAGTGCTAATAGATAGTAGCATCTGTAGAGGGTGGTTAGGGTGAGGCATCTTCAATGATGAGTTCCGCAGCACGGGAGGCTACCATGTGGAGGAACAGCGAGGGGAAGTATCCTGGCAATACGGGGAGGGAGGAGGCATCGACAACACGGAGGTTCTTGACCCCCCGGACCCGGAACTTGGCATCGAGCACGGCCATGGGATCGCTATTCTTGCCGAGTTTGGCGGTGCAGCACGCGTGATGCCCCCATGCCAGCTTCTTGACGTACGCTCGGATCTCGGCATCGGTCTGGACATCCTTGCCGGGGTACAGCTCGGTGAACTCTCCCGGGAAGGATTTGAAATGCGTCCTCTGGTCCTTGACGATCTTCACCAGCGTATCCAAGTTGTCTGGGTCATGCGAGAAGTAGCGGAAGTTGATGAAGGGCGGCTGGAACGGATCGGTTGAACGCAGCTCGACATACCCGTTGTTCATGGTGTGGCCAAGGCATGCCAATCGCGTAAAGGCCCCTCTCTCGTTATCCAACTCTTTAGAATAGTTGTGATGGTAGCTATGGAATTCGGCAAAAACATTCAGCATCAAAAGGTCGGGTTCGGGCAATTCAGGCCGAGTCGAGATCAGCTCGGCGCTAAGCACGCCATTGCCGATGTATGGGCCAGTCTTGTTCTTGATGTATTGCTCATAGCAGGCATCTGTCTTCTTGGTTTCGTAATGGCAGTCTTTGAGGATATGGAAGGTGTTTGGGTATTTTATGACGTGGGGCACTTCGTAGCGATCCATCATGTTGTGGCCCACTCCAGGAAGGTCCTTCACCACCGGGATGCCGAGTTCCTCCAGCTTTGTCTTGTTTCCTATTCCGCTTAACATTAGGAGTTGAGGGGTGTTGAAGCTTCCGCCGGAGACGATGACTTCTTTCCGGACAAGGACCTGCCCCTTCTTTGCGGCACTGCGGGTCTTTTCCGACGAGCGAGGGCTTGCGCCGTAGAGATACTTTCCGCTGAAGTATTCGACGCCGTGGGCCTTGAGGTCTTTGTCGAAGAGGATCTTGGTGACAAAGGTGTCTGTCCATATATCTAGCTTGCCCTTGGCTGCGTGCTTCTTGATGTAGCCTCCAAGGTCGAACCTCTTGTAGGTTTCCTTGTCGATGGCCAGCGGAAGGAAGATGGTCCCATCGGTGTCTACGCTCAGCTTGTCGTGAAAGTAGCCGTTCCCATCCTTCTTGAGATCGCCATACTCTTTCAACACAACCTTTTCCATGTTCAAGTCGGGCGGTCCCAGCCTTGTCAGGTTGGTGATGCTGGTGGGGATCCAGCCATCAAAGCCATGGATCTTCTCGCTCTCCGCCGTCCTGGGGACGTACTGGTTGGCTTCGATGCGCCTGAGGTACTTGCGCATGCTCTCCTCGCTCCAGCCGCGGTCACCCGTGATGTTCACCATTTCCTGGAAGTCACGGGTGTTGGGGTAAAGCGTGATCATGGCGTTGTGGACGGAGCACCCGCCGAGGGCAGCCGCGCGCGGGTAGAAGTAGCCCCCATCATCCTTGTCGTAGTGATGGACGGTGAAATCCAGGGAAGTGTTTGGATCTTCGGACGAGCTGAAGTGCATTGCAGGGATGCTAGTGATCTCTGAAGAGTGGTCAGGGCCTGCCTCGATCAAAAGAGTGGAGAAGCCTGCCTTGGCCAAGTCAACTGCAACTGTCCCACCCCCAGGGCCCGATCCTACCACCACATAGTCATACTCTTGTCCAGCAACCAGCCTCACTAGCCCCGCTAGCAATACTGAATACCATCCAGCACACATGGTATTTTTCCATCCCTCACGGCCTTCTTATCAAGCTTTCACTCATCTACATCACCAGTCTATCAAACCAGTACGCTTATCAAACCACTCGCTGCAAGTAGAGCGCAAATGAATCGCCATCCAATCGAACGAGCCGATCAAGTTTCCACCTTGCCAATCTCATAACTGTACATAAAATAGAACAAAGATTCCAACCCCACTAACCCAAAAAGATAATCGAATTTAGCGTTTATATTTGACTGCGGAAAAATACGAAATTTAAATGTACTAAATACATTATGTATTAATTTAAAGCGGATAAAGTCAATCAATCCAACTACAATGCTAATTTAACCATACCATATACACTATCTATGGCAAGCCTCGTCTATGATTGTTTAATTTATTAACCAACCCATTTTAAACAATTAATTTAAGCCCCAATCATCTGATATACAAGCATTCGCTATATTTATCTGATCATGCTTCTATAACAAACTATAGATTGATCGTTATATTTTAAACAGTCATGCGACCAGATCGATGCTTCAATCAGATTAAACATCACAACTTTAATCAGAAGCAATATTATCCTATATAGAAAAAACCCAATTTCAACCGTTATCTTTAATCCTGGGTAACTTATAGCCATTCTCTAGCCCCAAAGGTTACTTGATTGGGATTATTTTATTCATTCAAGGATGACAACACCCAACTCCACAGCTTCTATGGAACCTAAACTCAAGCAGGCAACCCCTTTATAACCCAGTGCATCCCAAAGACTGAATCCCAACCCAGGAACCACCAGAATTAACTCATTCAGCATACCAACTCCCGGCACGTCAACATTCAGAATTAAACCCAATCTTATGGCAACATCCCTGAAAAGTCAAGATTAACCTTTAATCTTGGAGACCAATAAGTTTTAGTCCTCTTCTGTTAAGCAGAAACCTGTCCCCTGGTCATTCTACTTGGTAAGGATTAGGCTTCGAAATACTTTTTAGAGCAGCGTGGCCATGTAGATTTACAAAAATGATGCACAACAGCTGGTAAAGGTAATAAGAATCCACTGCCATGTTATTTTACTATGAAGTCATCTATATTTCCTATAGAACTATCCTTTACCTTGAAAACAACCCGCTCCCATACTAAGAAACCACTGCGGCAACCAAGACCAGCACCTCACCTGGCACTGTATTTTACGATGTACAGGAGGTGCTTAATCAGCCACTCCATACTGTATCTAACAACATTTCACCTTGGATATCAAATATGGGATACTACTTCCTTATATGAAGTGAAGCCAATTCCACAAACCCTCCCTCAACTGTCAGGAATGACAATTTGGATGCTCCTAAATCTCAAAATACGGAACCAGAGTCAAACCCTGGACAAAACCCTTTACGGACCGCCAGACCTATGGGCTGGGAACCCAATAACCCACTACTGATTGATAAAGTTGTTAACAGCCCGCCAGGACCCAAACCCTTAGCCGTCCTGCAGGATTCTGCAAGCAAACTGCCAGTGCAAGATGCTGAGAATTTCCCCGAGGTGCCAACGCCTAACACCGGCGGTTTGCTCAGTGAAATATGCAAGTTTCTCCATGAGAGTTGTTCCAAACTCCCCCAAAGTCCTGGGGGAGGCACTGAACCCAAAGAGGCACCCAATACCCAAATCAACAAACAGAAGGATTTGAAGTCTTCTTATCCCAAAGTGGTCTGTGGCAAACTGCCAGTGCTGAGCGCCACACTGCCATCTGAGACCCCCAATGCCAACCCCCCGAGCCCAAAAACCCAACCAGGTAGTGAAGCCTGGCAGTGTGGTAAAATTACCTACCAGGCGGAGATCAACCCCCATTGTCATTTTTAAATAAAGGTTATGAGATATTAGTTTCCCCAATTATTGCCGTATTTTATTCTTGTCATCTGCCAGTTAACTCAAAGATCATCTGACCCCCCTGCCAGCCCGCCAGCTACGTAATGCCTGCCAGGTGCTCCCTTTGGTCCTGTTCATTTCACATAGTACCCCTTAAAGCCTGAGTACAAGGACTACACTGCTGACAACATACTAGCCTGTGATCCCTTGGCCAGAACTACAGAGTTAACCAGATACAACCGAGAAGGCCCTAGGTACATTACCAAACCCCGCCTGTTCAGAGATAAATACAACTTTCTTCCTGCCTACCAAATGGACATGGAACCACCTGTCACCCCCAAACCAATTCCTGCCTCCGCCGCCGAGCTCCCACTGGACCATACCAACAAGCTTTTTGGAATTGTATATATTACTCTCACGGGAGTAATAGATACTATTGTTCCTGCCGCCAGTCTGTGGTCGTGGGTGGGCAAGTTGATGTCCTACCTCATTAAGTTAGCACCAATCCTTTGGTGAGCCCTGCCCACCCAGTCCGCACCCACCAGTTCCCAAACTCTAGCAAGCCAGCCAATCAGGGTTAGTTCCCTGACATCCACTGTTTATTTGAAGCTCAACCCATACTTTTAGTGTGCCATCACACCACCTCTTGTGGTGCTGTAGCTACCCTTTACAGTAGAATACCTTCCCTTTCTCAATAAATATATCACCTTATCCCAGATCTCTATCCCCTTTCTGCACAGTTGCCTTCCTCAATCCAAACACTGATCTATAACCAGTTCACTTGCAACAGTGGCAGCAGCAATAGGTTAATGTGCAAACTACCTCCAAGGAAGCTCACCAAGAAAGGACAGGGCGCTGACCATACAACTACCCTTCATCAAGGACCCCTCCTGCCTATCCCCAACAGGATATCTCAGAAGGCTAAACTATCTACTTGTATCAACAGTTGACGCTTGCTAAAGCCCTTTGGATTTGACATCAATCCATCAAAAGTCATATCTGACCCCCCTTATCTATGGTCCAATCAAGCAGCTGTCCCAGCAATAACTAGCTGACACCATCCCAATCTAACTAAGCAACAGATTTCCTGAAACTTGACCATCATCATTACCCTCAGCATTTCACAACCACCTGGGTTATCTAATCCAGAAGCTTGACACTATCCATGGTTCTGGGTCTTTGGTCCCTTATCCAGCAAGGCGCAAGGATCAGGTTGATCTATTGATCCCACATCAACAGGGACATTTTCAGATCCTTGGGGGATGTTGCCAGGAGGGGATGTCTCAAATAAATGTCAAGCCAGCCCTGGGAAAGGACGGAAAGGTTGGGGAGCCTGGAGGGGCAAGTGATGTTTGCAGGGGTCCAACCAAGGGCCAAGACCTGAGGTTGGAATCTACCTGTCTGGGATTTCACGCTGGTGGATGGCTTTAATTCAAGGTTGGATCACTCAAAACCCAAAAGGGCCACCCCCAAAGAATTTACTTGGTGCAAGATAATGATAAGCTTATTGACAATAAAGGTGTAAGTACTTATACCCTTGGGTGGTTGGTGTGATCTCAAAGAGTATCTTGGCGTATCCACACTACTCTCTGCAGCTTCAATTATAGATCTGTGGAATACCCAGACACGGTAGGTACTACTTGCAGCAGGTATGGCAGGAGGTTGGCAAATTGGAAACCAGTCAGGGCAGTGACAATTGGGTAGATGGCCATCAACCAGCAGAGAACCTTGGCGTGGATGTTGTATCTCCTGAAGCTCCCGGCAAAGTAGGTAAACACACAGTACATGGAGGTGTACACCACAATAGATAGCATGGAATGCAAATACACCAGGGGAGGCCAGGAACCAGTATGGGAGGAGTTGAGTTTTCCAGGGTCATAGTGGGGACCATGACCTAACCCTTCTGATGAGGGTCCAAAGAACTCTGGTCCCTTTTGATAGCCTCCAATCCCAAGGCAATCTGTAAGCACAGCTGTGAAGATGAGATGGTTCATCTTCCTTGGATTGGAGGGGTTTGGCTGGGGCTTTTAGTGAAAGTTGACTTAAGTTTAAAGTGAGATTTAGCTTTATTGAGGGTATTAAGATCAATAATAGCACAAGCTATTGCTGAGGAGGGGTCCCTTATTTATAGTGCATCCCACTGTGCAAGGGTTTGCAAGTGGGAATGAAAGCAAGGGGTTGGGGACCCCCAAAGTTTGGGACAGGGGATTGGGAGTTAGGAAGGTGACCAAACTCTTGTCCTTTGGCAATCAGTGGGGGATTGGCCATTCTTGACTAGGGCCAACAATCTCTCCTGGGCATGTGGTCTGGTGGTGTTGACCACTTGTGGGACTTCCCAGATCCATTTTTGTCTTGGAAGCCATGGTTTGGTTGGGGTCTAGACTCAAGCATTGGACCTGCGCCTCAGAATCCCATTGGTCATGGGTGGAATTGCTGCCCACGCCAGAAACTTGAATTCAGCCTTCTTCTGTTGGGCCAGAATAGTCTCTGGAATCTGGATCCTTAATTTACCCTTCTTCTGAAGGGCAGGAATTATTCAAGAATTTTTTCCCTGCAACCAGGGACTTTTCAGATTGGCTGCATTACATGGGGGTTTCTGGTTGGCTGTGGAGTGGGGCCTGGGTGGGTGGCTGGCAGCCAACCGGGACCTGGGGGGCAAGCGGGGGGGCAAGCGGGTGGGTGGGCGAGCGGGTGCCTGGCAGAGGGTGAGCAGGCAAGAGGCTGGCAGGAGGCCTGCTAGCGGCTGGCTGGGTGCT
The DNA here is from genome assembly GCA_014839935.2 of Entomophthora muscae. NCBI lineage: Eukaryota > Fungi > Entomophthoromycota > Entomophthoromycetes > Entomophthorales > Entomophthoraceae > Entomophthora > Entomophthora muscae. Next base: position 724 of record QTSX02006720.1, on the reverse strand, counting down.
GGGGGGGCGTGGCAGGCGCCTGCGCAACCGCAGTGGGTGCCTGCCCGGATGATAAAATATTCTGGTGTTCATTTAATTCCGTTTTTCCCATTATTTGATTTTTATTTTCCCCCATCAAAAGGGGAAAATCCTTATTGGATTTTTGACTCTTGACAGGGTACCTGTCAGGGATTCCTTTCCTGACTCCATTTATTTTATTGATAAATTGGGTAAAGAGACCAAGATACAACCACACAACAACAACATTCTTGACACCAGTTGGTACCCTAACCTCGGTTGCAACAGGAATCAGACCCATGACCCTAAGAATGAACCTAGTGTTAGTACAGAAGCAACCATTCCATTTACTTTACCTATTTATCACCATCCAATTGATTTGATTTTTGCTTTCAAACTTCAATTCACTTTCAAAAAGGTTAATAGTATAAGGGATAACGTTACTTACTGCTCGGCCTCTGATTGGCTGTGTAAAGCCAGCTTGACGCTTTATAGACCCACTTTTTCTAGCTTTAGTCAAGGCTCCATACTTGAATTCCAGAGATCTGCTTCCTTACTACTGCTTAATTATGATTAACATTGTGGTATATTTTAGGCTCCTCCACATACACCAGATACAGTAGTTTTAAAAGCTATGGCAACAAGTGAAAATTCTTCAGATTTAAACAAAATCCAAGTTGCGCGAGATTCAGGATTCAATTAATTTAAATATTTTCAGTTAATAAAT
>QTSX02006719.1:0-61164 GCA_014839935.2 Entomophthora muscae | reverse complement strand
TTGAGATAGCTGAAAATTGAGATGGCGTTTTTTAAGATGCTGTTTTTGAAATAGCGTGTCCTACCTTCAGAATGCAGCCAAGGATAAATACAAGGCAACATAGATCAAGAAGCAGCTTGATATCATTGCAACTTCTCTCTTAGAAGGGGTTAAAATGAAGAAGGGCAAAAAGGGGGAGGAGTAAACTTTCTTGTGTATATGATTTTTACTTTCAACTTTTAACTTTTTAGCTTTAATTTGTACTTTTTAGTTTTGATCATTTAGTTTTTGTTTTAAATTTCTATTTTTTAATTTAATTAGATAGTACTGATTCTTTTATGTATATATGGTAATTTGAGATGAATAGTTATAGTTGAAAGTGAATGAAATATCTTAATTTTTGTTAATTTCTTAGTAAAACATAAGATGTTCACAGTTGTGCTTATATGAAGTATATCAAATATATTTATTTATTTTTATTTTGCATACCTTTCATTACTGTGTTTATGTTTATTTTTGTCTCATTGAAATTTTAATTTTTATGGTAATCAAAGTTATTTTATAATGAAGAGTGTAAATTACATAGTAAAATGAGAAATAATTGCATATTTCTCCTTATTCCTATTGATTAAAGTACAATTTTTATTACATTTACAGAACTTCTGGGGCACTTTAGTGTACCATAGTTGTATAGCTTAATTATTTTTATTAAAAGTCTCAGTACAGCAAGATCTGTTAATTAAAAAAGTGTTGATTTCCAGTTGTCAATCAGGCAAAAAGCTGAATTCTCACTTTACTTAATAGTTGATCATCATGGAGTCAATTTTACCACAGTCTCTGTCTAGAGCACACAGGTTGAAAGAAATTGGAGCATAACCCCAAGGGTTCTCCAGCTATCCAGAAAGGTTATCAAATTTATCCTGTTCAAGACAGTGGACAACAAGGAAGTTGGGCTCACCTCTTTGGTATATCAACTGATTACCCCCAGGAGTCTGCTCCAACAAGCATGATAATAAAGGTTCAGCCAGAAATTGACACTGTCTAAGACTCTTATTAAGTGATGACAACAAAAAAATAACAAAGATACAGAGTACTATAGAACCCTGGAGGGGAAGCAGGTGTTGAATAAGGTCACAACCTTCTACAAAAAAGTGCCTATACTGTGTTTATCAGTCACTGAGCAGCATTCTGACTCATCTGTGCCTAAAAAATCCAATTGAAAGAATGATCCCAATATAAAGTTCTTTATCCTTATCAAGATGATACAGGACACCAGGTTTTTCAAGAAAGCTACAGGTATTGCTGGAGTAGAACCAAAATTTGGCAACAAACTATAAAGCTGGTATCTCAGCACTGGTCAAATTATTATAATAGAGAAACCCCAGTGCCTATCCATCCTTCCCAATAAAGAGCACAAATGGGCCATTTGCCAGTGGATAAACTGAGACTGCCATCTTGAAATGTCTAATATACAGGCTATGGTTAGTCCAACTCTTGGAATGAAGGGATCAGTTTCATTTTACTATTCCATGGTTAGAGGACTAAGGTTTTCTGAAAAAAACTTGGTGTATCTCCCTATAACCAAAACAACCCAGCTAATATTGAGACTGGGCAAAAATATGCAGATGTACAAATTGCTCTCACGGATAGAGGAGAAGCAAAGTTGTACTACATCAAAAAATCAGCTTTTGTGGCATTCATGTGCAATGCATATAGATGCTTGCCTAAGAGTGAAAAGGACAGAGTATCTTGACGTTTGTTAGTCTGCACCACACCTATTTTATGGTGGAAATCCTCAGTTCAAAGGGGATTGAGATGTATCAAATGATCAAAGGGTCTCATAACAGCATGATCTTCATATCTTTTCTCTTATTGGTCCAAGAGCACCTCAGGTGCACTATTCCAGGGTTTAATAATGTTAATGTATTGAATAACATTAGACTCTACAAGGTGGCTGATGTTCTGAATTAATTCCCAATAACCAATACCAGTCCTGAATTAGAACAGCAGCAATTGGCTACAGGGCCTAGGTGCCTATCCTTTCTTCCCACATATTCCCAATTTTGAAACACAGTTGAAGAGGTCTTTGGGTGGCTCAAGAGATTTTTCAAGCATGGCACTCCAAATTAGCCTGGGACCTTATTTGGGTTGCTTCAGGTTGGAGCTCATAACCTCTAGCAGAGACAGTGGAGAAGTTCTATGCCCAGACTGAATCATATATTCTTCCATGCCTTGACAATTAGCCAATTGATTAAAAGGCTTAGTTTATACCTGTTCATGTATTATTTTGTATGACTGTATTATTTAGCTTTTTTATTTTATATTTTGATTAAGTTTTACTAAATTAGTTTTAAAAGCTATATTACTAAACAAAAAGACTCATCTGTAAGTAAAAACAACTCAGATTCAAAAAAATCAACTCAGATACAAACAAAATTAAAGACCAATAAATATATATTGATTTTAAGTAGATTTAGGCTCACTTTTGTTTTGTTTCCATGTGAGTTTATTTTTCTTTCATCTGAGTTGATGTAATTTTCATCTGAGTTATTTTTGCTTATAGATGATCTTTTTTTGCTTAGCACCATAGCTTTGAAAACTACTGTATTATTTATTTTTATTTTTATGTTTATAAGTTGTCTTCACAATGGCATTAAAAAATAAAATGGTGATAACAAAAAATTAAATTTATTATTTTATTTTATTTATTATTATTATGATATTTGATATGTATTCAAGCGCTCAACCATGAAGTACTGTAGATTTGCAATCTGTAGGGAAAAATGTGGGATTGTCAAATCCTTCCCCCAAATTTAAAATCATAATTGTGATTTGCATTCTTTTAAGAGAACCAATTTTTTGGCATTTTATTTGACTATTTCAGATTGCAGGATCTCATAGACACTTTGCAAATTTCAAGTCAAGCTACATATTTCAAGTGCACATAATGAATTGACTAGAATCAGAACTTTTTTTGAAGCCATCAATTGTTTTCATTAAATTTACTGTGCTTTTTGAGATTTCAGAATTTTCAAATCCAAGAACCACATTTCAAATAATAATTGAAATCCACTATTAAAAAAATATTTGCAGGGTTTTAAATCTGATTTGAATGCACGTGAAGTAAACTAGTAAACACTAAACCAAATCAAGAAGCTCCACTATGACTAAGATCAAATGAAAATTTCAATTTTGATAACCATTTTTAGTCATGAAAATCAAATACAGTATAAAATTATCCAAATTAGACACTAGTAAAATATTACACATTATGTTAGGATTTGGGATATTGACTAATTAACAGATTTAATCAATAATTGCAGGTGTACAGATATGTGTCCTAAGAATGATTTCAACAAAAAATACAGACTATTGGGCCGCAATATCAATATGTCAATGTCCAAATCACATAATTGAATTAACAAAACCCAAGTTCCTAATTAATTAACAGAACATACAGATATTGCAAAAGTAAGTAGTTCACCTCAAAAGGCACCTGTATATACATCTAATAATAATACTATTTTAAGCTTAACTATATTCTAGAACAGGAGGGCTGTCATATGGACTGTCACTTGCATTACATCTAGAAGAGTCCATCATGGATTGGGCCACCAGAAAAACATTCTAACATAAAAGACCCATGAACCTACTGTACTAGAGTAGCTCTTATTAAGTGAAACAATTATCTGCACCAATTAGTAGCCCTGCTGGATGGCTAGCTAGATAGCCCTGGGTTATAGCCCAGGTCACACTTGACACTGCTCATTGAGGAATGTGCATGTCAGGGAGCCAGGTGCAAGGTGGGACAGTTTTAGATGCAGGCAGAGTGACTGTCAGGCCAGAGAGACTGTCCACCACAGTATTAGCGCTAACTTAATAATATATGAGAGGGGTCATCCCGCCAAGGACCAGGGACTGGTGGATAGGACCATGGAGTCCATCAACCCTGCCAGTGTAATGTACATTTCACCAAAGAGTTGAGTGGATGTGGTCTCATTAAAAATCTCAAGATCCTGTGGATAAACAGTCTGGGGGTGACAGGAGGGATCATAGGGACTAACTACACCAGAAAGTGGTTGTAGTTGTCCTTAAAAGGGCAGGGTTGGATGATGTACAAATGATTCTCTCAACCAAAGATCTCTGGCTTGTGTGATCTTGTCAGGGGGTTAGTCAAGATGTTTTTTAGCTTAAATTTGAAGAAGGATGGCTTTAATGGATATTTGATAAAACTTATAAGGCCAAAGGGAGCACCAGGAGTACAGAATAATGTGGGTTAAGGGTCTGCAGGTTCTACAGGTGAGATGGCTGGGGAGGCAGGGCCTATTGATTTGGTTTGTAAATGGAAAATAACAAGTATGAAATAAGGCAATATATTTTTGAACCAAAGTTCCATAGCAGCTTTATTGCTCCAAATGATGATATTATCATTTTCACATAGCAGGAGGTTTTATACTACTAAGTTGGGTTTCTCCAGGAATTGTGGGCTTTAGATCTGTGGGTGTTTTATCATCAAGAATCTGGTTCATTGATTGGTTTTCAGGTTTGACTGGCTGGCTTTTTATTGGCAGGTGTTAGTGAAAAGGCGCTAGAAAATTTATTTTACCATCTCTTTTATCAAAATAAGGTGGCCCAGCTAAATAAAGGCTTGTCTATATTCTGCAAGTAGGCACTGGTTGGCTCTCATTAGGGTATGTAATTTTGGGTTCTGCCAAAATCCCCTTCAAGAAAGCCACTGCCTCTGCATAGGTCTGGGCCCTCAGTGGCACATCTTCAGTGGGCTTTTTGTCTATTATTTGGGGATCTCCTAGGCTTTTTGGACTGCTTATCAAGCAATCCACTAATTTGAGCCTAAAAATGTGGGTGTCTGAGCCCTTAGTCCTCTGGGCTGGAGGGCCACAGATTACAAGGAACAAGGTTTGATTCCTGTTTTTGAATACTGTTCATTATCAGAAGCAAAATTTCATTTATGGCACCAGGTTATTGATTATATTTTGGGAATAATAGTGGTGTCAACAACTTAGGTTTAACCAATAAATCAATTGGCCAATTGTGTTATTGAAAATTTGCACACCTTTAAACCAATAAATGCTGCACTTTTTAAGGCTCATTCAGGGAAATGGCAGCCACCTTCTATAAGAGGTTGACTATTTAACCATCTCCAAGTAAAAGATAATAAAAGCCTGTTTTTCACAGATTCAGAAAACATCTGAAACTATGAAGAGACCAGGGAAAATACTCTATTAATTCCCATCACAAAGTGTGTATATACCGCCTTTCACTGACATTGTACCTTAGGCCACATTTTTAGTGCAACCTATACAATATCATGAAGTACAGGTTCTGGCGGCCAAAATATCCTGGATCTCCTAAAATACTGTGTGATGTGTTATAAGCACATGTAAACTCCTGTATCTCCTAATTATGTCCTCCTAGAAGAGGACATGGAACCTTCTAAAAAGTGGGGCCTCTACATTGTAATACCCCTGCCTGAGGACAAAAAGGGCAAAAAATACATAATAACTGCCATTGAATACTTCACCTGTTGACCTATCACATGGGTGAGCACCAAGTACACTGCCACCAATGTGACTCAATTTATTGAAAAGGTAACTGTGGTCTGTTTTGGCTGTCCCAAAAAATTCATAATGGGCAGTAACAAGGAGCTTGTGGGGGCATCATGAAGGCTTTTTCACCAAGAACACCCCCAAGCAAGTGGACATCATCTCATATTCCTCACAAAAAAATGTACAATTAAAAAGGTTCAATGATTAACTAGTCCATCTACTCTCCAATTTCTAATAAAAATGTTACAGCACTTTATGGACTGATTATTTGTACACAGTTCATCCAATCCTACTGGACAGAATCAACTGTGGCATTGGGTTAAGCCCATGTACTCTAGTATCTAGAACTCTGAGTATGTGTTATAAATCCTTTAAGGCAAAATATCTTTAACTAACCTAGCCAAGAAACTTCTTGTGATCACCCTCTCTCTCACATAATGGTGCAATAAGGCTTGGAATGTCAGGATACCAGGTGCTGTGATTTGGTGATGTAGCAACCAAGCATATCAGTGTACATAGCTCATAACAGGACTAGCAGAAACTTGATTAGATAAGAGGCCAACCATTCTATCATATAACAAGGGCCTGTGGATTTCACCATAGAGTTGATAAGAGCTATGGGGCTAATATAGATGATTTCATATAGTTGATTAGAAAGTGCTTTAGCAGCAGGTGCAATAAAAAGAAGGCAGTCAGGCTTAGGGGTAGAGGGAATCTTCATGTGTACCAACTAAGTTTTTACGTTTTTTTAAATGTTATTGAATACCTGGGGTTGGATCATGTACCAAATCCCTTCTTTATTTACATGCTTAGGCTTTCTGGTGAGGGCCAAAGGGTTAGAAAGAAGGATATTTTCCAATGTGAAATTCTTATAGTATGAGCTGAGTGAATACTAAGTGAATTTTACCAGCCTTTAATGTGAACTAGGGGGTCTAAAACATCTGTGATTAGGTTCCTCAGGTTAGGCTATATAGAGGGGTGGCTGGACTTGACAGAGTGGTTTTAAGGTGGTAGAAACTAAAACAAAGTAGGTGTTATGATCCAAATATGGAGCTGTTTTGCAGTTGTGGGCTGATGTTGTCCAAGTAGATAATGGTTATTATCAGGAAGCCAGGAATAGATAGAGACATTGGGTAACTTGGGTGGAAGAACCACCAGACCAGAGGGTAATGTCCATCATAAGATTGGTGCCAACTTGATAATGTAATATAGGGATCGCCTGAGCAAGGACCAGGGACCAGGGTTTGATACCATTGAATCCACCAAACATGTTAGATTAATGTAGAGTACTCCAAAAAGCTGGGTGGATGCAATGTTGGCGGCAATGGCAGGTCCCATTGGGTGTTTGGGTCAAGGAGTCAGAGGTAGGGTCATTGGGACAAGGTAAGAAGGCAAATAATTGTACTTGTCACAGAAAAATTCTGGCAGCCTTATTTACCACTTTCCTTTGTGACTAAAAGTTTTGATAACTCTAGTTCTTTTCAGGGGGTTGGCAATAAGAATGTTCTACAAGTTAAACTTGGAGTAAGAGGGGTTTGGAGGATATTTGATGAAATGTACTGGCCCAAAGGATTCTCCAGGGGGACAGTATAGTGTAGGTAATAGGTCCACATGATGATCACTATGAAGGGTGGGCTTCTTGGTTTCTACTGGTCTAGAGTTTAAGTGAAAGATCACTAAAACTAAATAGGATATAATTTGCTAGAACTAAAGATTAATAAATCTTTAATATCAAAAATGATGATATGGTTATCCCCATACTACTGGGGCTTTTATACCATAAGATTGTGCCTCTTCAATTTTTTGCAGATTTCAGATCCACAGTCAATTTGCTGGTGGGTTGTGGACATTAGGGAAGGGCTTTGAGGGCGGCAGATCCTGGGTTGACTAGCTCCGGTGAACAGAAGTGGTAGTACTTTGTTCTGATGCTTCTATTATTCATGTCACCTGGGCCGGCCAATTGTAATACCAAATCAGGGCTGGAAACTGGTGGCAGCTGGTGCTTATTGGTGGGGTTAACAACAGGTCTTGTCTTGACCTCTTTTTGACAAGCTACAGCCTATGTGTAGATTGGGGTTCTTAGTGGCACATAATTGGCAGCAATCTGGTCTCCATTCAGGGAATCTCACTTATTATGCCAGCAGGTTGTGGAGTAATTCATCAACTTGAGTCTGTGATCCAGCAGGTTGGCAGGTCCCCATTAATCCTGGTTGGCAAAAGGCCTCTCCTGAGGTCCAGGGGTTGATTCCTGGGCTTTCAAAACTAGTATTAAAATATCATTCTTAACGGTTATCAGAGAGAGTTAAGTTTTTGTTTTTTTTTTGCTTAACTGAGGTGATTGGGGATTGGTTTTTGCTTTGTGGTGTTAATAAGATGGCCCATTGTAAGTGCTTTGGAAGGATAGAGAATTTGTGTACCCTGGGATGGGTATATCAAGGTATATATGCATCCTTAGACTATCTGGGTGAGAATACAGCTAGATTTTTTCCCTGGGATAGATGTGCTTATGTAGTATTGAAATCCTGATATCAACTGGGGTGAGAATACAGTTGGGTTGCTTTAACTGGGAAGGGAGTTAAAGCTTTTCTTTCTATGAATTGAGGGCAGCTTTAGGGAAGTCTTACTGCTGCTGCTGAGAAAGCATTGTGGACTTAAAAATATCATTAGGGCTGCTGTCCAGAGATATATCTGTATAAATTAATGATTTGGAGGTCTCTGGGAAGTAAAGATGGTTACTTTGCACCCAAAAGCTCAAGATAATCACTTGGGTGAGTAAAAAGTATTGGTGCATGAGTTATGCCTGCTTCTGATAACCTAGGGGTATCCATTGAGGGTGACTTAGCACCCATAGTCTAGGTAAATTTCACTTATGAGGACACACAAAACATAGCCTAGGTGGAGGTCACTTATGGGGTCTCAATAGTATTCTTAAGAGCTATGCTAGAGCTAGATTATTAGGTTAAGTTTGAAACAGTTTGGGGAAAATGTTGGAGAGGGTGCTCCAAAATTTCTCCAAAGCTTTTTATGAGAAGCAAAAGGTGAAATTTTTGCTTTGGTTTTGCTATAGTGACAAAATTAAAAATTAATGTTGAGAAAATCACACAGAAGATATTTTATCAGTGATTCCCTATGATAGATGAAGATATGCTGGTATGAGAGCATAATATAAAGCTGTTCTGGTGGGAAGTTTTCCTTGGACTTTACTATATTAGTGAATATATGGGGAAAGTGTTGAAGAGAATCAAAAAGAACAATTTAAATACTGTAAATTCAGAAGCTAAACGTAAAAATGTAAGATTGTCAAATCCTTGGTCCAAATTTCAAATCACCTTTGAGGGCAACTCAGCTGAGTGAAAATTAAAATATTTTAAAAAATCAACCATTTAATTTGAATTTTTTAGATTTATTTAAATTGGCAAATTTTGAATCCCTTGAGCAGATAACTCAACTAACAAAAGACAAAACATAGCAAACAAATGTAGGATACATGAATCAGAAATGCAGGATTCTAATGTATAATTTGAAATTTCCTGTATATCAAATGAATCATAGAAACCATGTAAAAATCAACAAATCTGAAATTGCGGGATTGTCAAATCCAAGAACCAAATTTCAAATCAAAAATGAGGTGAATTTGAAATAAATATAATCTATGGGTGTCTCAAAAAGGATTTCAAAGGATCTAGAGTTGATTTGTGCTAATTCTTTTAGGAATCATAGGCATTCTCAAAAATTGCCCTATTCCATTTTAGGGCGGCTAAAATTTAGATGCTTGATTACAGTAGATTTTAAAGAACATAATAATAAAATAGAATTATATATTACAATCTATATTATCACGTTTTCTTTTTTCCTTGATGTGTTGATAGTTCATTTGCTGTTGATAATGTACTTGCGTTTAATTGGATAGTTTCACCTCCAGTTGCCTTGACAATAGGAAATCAAGTTGCCTCCCTGAGACCAGCTGTGGTTGCAAAGGCAACTTGATTTCCTATTACTAAGGCAACTGTAGTGAAACTATCCAATTAAACACAAGCACATTATCAACAGCAAATAAACTATCAACACATCAAGGAAAAGACAACTTGATAAGATAGAGTGTAATATATAATTCTATTTTGTTATTAGTGCTTTAAAAATCTACTGTAATCAAGTATCCTTAATAGCAATCCATTGACACATAGTGTAGTAATCCAGTGATGTTTCACTTTTGAGTTTTTTCTTTCCTTCCTCTTCTTTCTTCCTTGAAAAGATGTTTGTTTGGCCCCTGGCTACGCCAGGGTCCAAAAACTTTTAAAAATTTCTGCGTCATCAGGAGGGTGGCTCATATATCATTATATGGGTTTGTAGTTGCTATATTAGTGATTTAGAGTGCACAATATTGCATCATTTCCAGTTTAGACAATTTTAAATTTCAGTTAATTTCATGTCTAAACATGATTGTTGAGATTGGATTTTTCATATTATTTTATCCATAGTGGAGCTTCTTGATTTAGACTTATTTGTCCTACTTTTTTACTGTACATTCAATTTGGATTCAAGTTCCCACAATTAATATTTGAGTTTACTAGTGGGATTCAAAAGTGATTTGAAATTTGGTTCATGGATTTGACAACCTCACAACTTCAAAAAACATAGTAAACTTAATGAAAATGGTTGATGGATTTGAACACTTCAAATCTGATTCCAGTTAATTCATTTTGTCCATTAGAAATATGCAGTTCAACTTGAAATTTGCAAAGTGTCTATTAGTTCCTGCACTTTTAAATATTCAAATAAAAACACAAAGAATTAAATTTAATTAAAAAAAGTCCATCCCACAAAAGTGATTTGAAATTTGGACCAAGGATTTGACAATCCTGCATTTTTACATTTAGGTTCTGAATTTATAGTATCAAATGTCAATGATTATTGTGGGCCATGATGATTCCCTTTTGGAGCTGTCAGACAATTCACTTTTGTCCTTTCCATAGAACTATCATCTCTGAAGATTTCACCCCAATCCAATCAGTCACTTTCTTTGACCCAGGATGCACCTTGGTGATCTCCCAAGAGCAGGAGCGCCACAGTAGGGGAATAATTGAGAAAACCAAAGGTTCCTTAACTCTTTATTTCAGAATGATGATATCAACTATTCTATGTCAGGGGGTTCATGCTAACTTTTGAGCAAACAATATACTGAGCCCCCAGCCCAAGAGAACCTTGGACATCAGACCTGGGGTGCTGCAAGATGGAACAGGAACCAGGATCCTCCTCTTGAGACAAACATTTGTAAATATTCCCAACTATATTGGGACTTATTACTGTATTTAGGTGGGTGGGCAGCCTGAGTCCCTGCAGGCTAGAGCCTTATTAGTATCCACTATCCTATTAGGGCCTTTGACTAATGAATTGGTGCTGGACAATTCATTGGCATAAGTCATTCCTCCCCAGGCTGTTCCTAGTTCATCTTCACTTCTACCAGGGTCTCATTGGTTGCCTTATTTGGATAGATAGCCAGGTTCTTACTGTCAACAGGGGGATCCAAATCTGCGGTTTTGGATCTCAGCAGCAAAGAAAATGAGCAGTGAATCTCAAGGCTGGCAGCCTGCTGGTTGGGTCAACCAGGATTTGATATTCATTCATAGTGTTGATCTTGTGTAAGGGAATAATTACCCTTTTTGATATTAGGGAAATCTCAAGCACAATTACAGGGGTTCCATAAAACACATCAAAATATTTTGCACTGTTGGGGACCTTGTGCATGCCCTCAATACACACCATGCTAAGCTAGACCCTCAACTCCTTGGGCTCTTCAAGATAGCTGCAGTTATGGATAACCATGTCTATCACCTAGAAGATTTAAAGGGTAATACAAATCATCTTCACCATGACCAATTATGCTCCTGTCAGGATATTCTTGTCCAGAAACTCTTTTTCTGCACCTTTTCAGATCCTCTAAAAGTTCCCATAGTTATCAAAAATAAGGGGGTAAGGGGAGTTGCAACTAAAACAGGCATCCAGTTATTAAAATATCTTGTAATAAACACTGGGCACTTATTGAGCCACCCCATGACTGTTACAGATGTACCAGTTTTGAAGCCCTGGGTGGAAATTAAACCTGCACCATGCTGCCAGGCCAGGCAAGCGGGTGGCAGGGATTTACCTACACTTGGATTTGCTTCAAAAAGCAAAAATTCAGGTGCAGGAATCATTCCTGCCCTGGAAACAGCTGTGAGGCCCATTCTGGGCCCAAAAGCTACGCCCAAGCCTTGGTGGGTCTGGTTGGGCCTGAGCAGACTTATTTTAGCTGCCCAGTGCTCCCAGTTTAAGCCCATCCTCCATTTGGTAATTTGAGGTTCCTAATTGGGAACCCCTTTTTTAACCAAGTTCCTTCTCCCCAAGAATGCCTGTCAAGCCAAGCCCAGAATGGAAATCAAATTGGAAAAAACCCCATGACACCTGCAGCCAAACTTGCCAGCACCAATGATCAGCCAGACAAAGATAAGCCATCAAAAAGCCAAAAAACTGTTCCTGAAGACCCCAAAAATAATCATGAAGCAGCCAACCAAGCTGCAGAGCCTGATATGCTAAAAATTGCCACCCAGATAGTGCCAGAAAAATGACCAGAGGCACATACATGTTAGTAATTATATAATCCAGAAGCACCAGAGAAAATTCTGTATCATCATCCTTACCAAATAAAGTTTTTATGAACCTTTGGTTCACCAATCTGATTCCTTACATATTTTTGATACTCTTCCATCTGCAATTGTCAAAGCACTAGTACCCATCCTCAGGGATTGACAGCCAAGCTTCAGTTGACAAAACCAAAGCCTTTTTTCAGGGCCCAGAATGCCCTGGACAATCAGCTGGCCTTCCTAGAGGCAAAAAACCCCACAGTTTGGGAACCCTTATCAAGTATCCCCCAGAGCAAGAAAACCCCCTTTCAACTAATAAAGGGTCCAGAATTTGAGAGACACACAAGCCTCAAATCCCTGGCTTTGATTCTATTATCAAATTTGGGCCTCTCAACTATCAGTAAATGGTACATTTAGGGCGGAATTTTTTGATTGTGTGATTGGGTGCTCAATTGCTTGCAGGATCTATAAATAACTGTGGCACCTTGGCATGCTGAAGTTCAAGAAAGGTTCATGTTATAGCAACCCATGAGCACCCACCTCCTGGCCCAAGTACGCAAATTCCAATGAAAATTGTAAGTTCAACTGAAATTGATGCCATCAGTTCTCTGATGGCACAAAAGGCCACAAAATCACCAGTAAGTATAAGTAGTGAGGAGGAAAAGCCCTCCTCACTGTTGAAATCTTAATAAAGTGAGTTTATGCCCAGAAATCATTATCTTATTGCAGGAATTGTCTATTTTTGCTCAAATTTAATTATTCTCTTTGCATCTATTTGAGAATCCACAATACAATATAAGCTTGCCTATCTATATCCTCCTGGTTATACTTCTGCTCTCTCAGTCAATCCACCCCGCGCTCTTGACTTGGAGTATTTTCAACCCCATCATCTGGATCTCCTGTCAGCTACAAAGAAGATTCCTACTGCTCCCGTCTTAGCCAATGCGCCTCCTGCCCAGAACTTCAGTAAGTTGGGGTTTGTCTACATCACAGTATTGGGGCTGGCCAACCAAGTTGTGCTGCATACTGGGAGTTGGCGCCCTCTAGCTACTGCAGTTAACTACCTGGTCCAAATTGTGCCTATTGTGTACATGGCCTTCCAGGCCCAGCCTACCTCCCCTGTGGGAGTCCAGTCAGACTCTGGTATGGGCTGTGACACCTTTGATTACTATTGCCCTCCTGACGCTCCATTTGTTCCTGTGCACTTCACTGAGTATCCCCACAACCCTGATCACAAACCCTGGACCTTGGAAGACTTGCAGTGGTACACCCGCCCAGACACTCCAAAGAAACCATATCAAATTGTCTGTGACAGCAGAGAAATCACTATATACCCTTTGATCTTCAACAGGAAATACAACAACTCTGCTGCCTACTTGATCCCAATGGAACCACCCCCAACTCCCAAAAAAAACATATTGACCCCACCCACTTCTGATGCTGCTGGCCATAGTAGTCAAATACTGGGAGTGGTATAACTGGCGCTCACAGGATTGATTAATTCTGCCTTACCAGCAGCCGGGCCTTGGGCTATGGCTGGGAAGGCCCTTTCCTACCTGGTAAAGTTAGATCACATCATCTGGTGGGCCATGCCAGTACCTGCTTTGACTCCACCCTCTCCTGCAGGAGCATTGCAGTATTTCTGGTATCCTGACAATGACATATCTAAAATCATATTTCCTCTTGATCCCCCCAACATGAAGAGATATCATATTCTTTTTTAAGGGGCAGGTAGAATTACAACAAAAATGCCAACTATGACCCTCATCAAGAACATGATCAAAGCTGATCCAGATCACTAACACAGATGCTGTCCCCCTTAGTGACCCAATGGCCCTTGACCATGATATAAGAACTCCCATCCTTCTTAATAAACATCAACTTATTCCCAATCCCTTTTCCTGTAATTCTTTAGACTGTTGTTGTGACAGTCCACTATCAGGAATATTCCTGACATAAACCAAATTATTATTGGGGGGCAGTGTTGGAAAACAATGGAGGGATACCCTGTCAAGAGTCAAAAATTCAATAGGGATTTTCCCCCTTTAATGGGGGAAAATAAAAATCAAATAAAAGGGAAAATGGAATTAGATGGACGCCAGAATATTTTATCATCCAGGCAGACACCCGCTGCAGTTGTGCAGGCGCCCGCCAAACCCACCCATCCCCCGCCAGCCCCCCCACCTGCCAGGCACCCGCTTGCCCACCCAGCTGCCAGCGGGCCTGTTGCCAGCCCCCAGCCCACCTGCTTGCTCTCCGGGTCCCAGTTGGCGGCCAGCCACCCACCTGGGTCCCAGGCCCCACTCCACAGACAATCAGAAGTCCCCATACATTGCAGCCAATCATAAAAACCCCCGGATGCAGGGAAAATATTCCTGAAGAATGCCTGCCCTCCAGAAGAAGGGGGAAATAAGGTCTCAGATTTCAAAACCTGTTCCTGCCCAACAGAAGAAAGCCAAGCCCAAGTTTTACATGTGAGCAATAATTCCTCCCATGATCAATGGGTTTCTGATCCCCAGGTCACAAGGTCAAGTCTAGACTCCAACCAAACCATATGCCCCAAGACAAAAATAGATCTTGAAAATCTCATGAATTGCCACAACCACATGACCCCATGTCCAGGCAAGATCATTGGGCCCAATCAAGAATGGCCAAACCCCAACAGATAACAGAAGAACAAGATTTTGGCCATCTTCCCAAAAACCAATTGCCATTTCTATCTTCTAAGCTTTTGGGATCCCCCATCTCCTGCTTTTCACATCCATTTGCAAATCTTTGCACAGAAGCAAGCACTATAAATAAAGGATCTCTCCTCAGTAATAGTGTGTGCTATTATTGAGCTTAACACCCTCAATAAAGCTAAATATCACTAAAACTTAAGTCAACTTTCACTAGTTAGCCCCAGCCAAACCCCTCAAATCCAAGGAAGATGAACCATCTCATCTTCACAGCTGTGCTTACAGCTTGCCTTGGGATTGGAGGTTATCAACAGGGACCAGAGTTCTTTGGATCCTCATCTGAAGGATTAGGTCATGATCCCCATTATGACCCTGGACAACTCAACTCCTCCCATACTGGTTCCTGGCCTCCCCAAGTGTCTCTGCATTCCACGCTGTCCATTGTAGTGTACACCTCAATGTACTATGTGTTAAACTACTTTGCCAGGAGCTTTGAAAGATACAACATCCACACCAAGGTCTTATGCTGGTTGATGACCATCTACCCAATTGTCACTGCCCTGACTGGTTTCCAATTTGCCAACCTCCTGCCATACCTGCTGCAAGTATTACCTACTGTATCTGGGTATTACATCCACATGTTTGGTGGTTTGCAGGTGGGGCTAATGTTGGTCAAGTAAAAGTTTGGTTGTTTGTTGAAGGTAGAGGCCTAGTAGGGAATGATGGCTACTAGGGAAGGTAAGACCTAGCTAGTAGGTAAAAAAACTACTAGAGGCAGATGTTGTCCTCACCTGGCAGGAGATATTGGCTGCTGTGGGCTGGAGGTCCTCACCCAGCAGGGAACCGTGGCTGCTTGGGGTAAGAAATGAGATAGCTCAGCAGGGAACTTTAGCTGCATGGGGTGGGGAGTGATCCAGCCTGATGGGTAGTGTGTGCTGCTCAGGATGGAGGATGTTTAGACCCTGGCAGGTAACACAGGCTGCCAGGGTAGAAGTGTATATCAGCATGGTTGGGGACTTGGCTACCAGGGCTATGAGTTTTGGACCCCTGGCAGGTAGTGTGGGCTGCCAGGGAGGGGAAGAGCTCTGAGGGCTCTACATACCCTGATACACTTACAGGAGGTCTGTGAGCAAGCATCCTACCTAACAGACTGGTAGGGTGTCCTTGGTTATATCTCTATGGGAGCTTTGAGGAGAACCCAAAGTGAGCATTGGAGGGCATAGATTTGCTCAGAGGTGTCACCAAAGTGGTTGTTTGGGGAAGCAGCTGCAGAGCTTGGTGTGATCAGGCCTCTGGGAAGTAAAGCTGATTACTTTGCAACTGAAAGCCCAGATTTAATCACCTGGGTGAGTAAAAACAATGTATATATGTTGATCTATGGTTGGATGCCTAAGTGGATTATCACTTGCAAGGGCCCAGTCAAACGCTAGTTCAATGTAGACTCATGCCTGGGTCTACAGGTTCTGGTAACAGGGACTGAGATAAAGAAACAAGGTGGTTCATGGGATCAGCAGAGAAGACTATTAAGAAGGACTGTTTGATCACAGTGAAGACTAGTTGAGGGACTGTTGGTTCATTTTGAAGTTTGGAACCAGAAAAGGGTTCTTTGTGCAAGTGGAACCAAGGTGATTCCTAGTGAGGATAAGCTGTTTGAGGACTGAAAGGAGCTGTTTGTGGACAAAGAAGGACTGGTTGCTGAAGAGGTTGAAGAACTGGTTGCAGGACCAGAAGATGATAGTGCAGGACTAGAATATGTTGTGGAAAAACTAGCCAGATTGGAAATGTAGGCTGGAATGCTGATTTTGGTGTCTTAGGAGAGGAATTATTAATATAATAAGGAGTTAAATAAGAATTTTAGGCCGCCAAAGATATTATATATAATAATTAGATATCACATGAAGAGAAAAAAAGAGAAAAATAAATTATTCACAGTGATTAAACTGTGAATTTATTAAGTTTTATTGAGCAGTAAGGAGCAAGAAAGAGGCCAAAAACAGGACAGAGAACCTGTGAGGGCAAAAGAGCAAATTTTGCCAAGAACAACTTGGGGAGGCAAAAAGGCAAGCAACAGGCAAGTTCAAAGTTGCAAAACGTGGAAGAAAATGCAGAGAAACTCAGAGAAACGTTGAAGAATTGAGGGTTCAAAAATCCTCTATGTGAAATATGGGCAAAAGCGTTTGAGATTTGCTGGAGAAACATGACAGGAATCATGGCAAAACTGTTCAAAACATGGAGCAGTTGTTTACCTGGATCAAGACAGCTTTAGTTTTGAACCCAAGTCAAGAGCAATTCATTTGGGCAAACTGTTTGGTGAAACAGTTGAATTGAGGTGTGTGATTGGCTGTGAGCCAAAGTTTATTTGATCAGTGTTTGAGGGCTTTAACTTAAGAGTTAAAGCCTAAAAAATGAGGTGCAGAAGCAGAAAATTTAGGGCTTTCATTGGCTGAATTAAGTTATTAAGTTTAATATATTGTAGAGAGAGAAAAACTGGATAGTTTAAGCTTTGGAAAAGAAGAGTTATGAGAGAGATTTTGGACTGAAAAAAGGAGCTATAAAAGGGAGAGATATCTGAGGCTTGACAGGGACTGAATCAAGTGGATTACAAAGGTCACTGGGACTACAGAAGGAGCTAAAGACCAAGATAAAGGTGCAAAAGCCTAAGATATAGCAGCCAGGGTTAAGGATGAAAAGCCTGAGCTGGAACAGACTGCAGGAGCCCAAGACTAAGGTGCAGGAGTCCAAGACCAAGTAAAAGGAGTCCAAGATATTGTTGGAGGACTCCAGGTATTGGCAAAACCTTATTTTTTTCCTATAAACAGGCTGTATATCAGAAGGTTTCTAAGGGGATCTTCCTTCTGACCGTGAATAAAAAGCCTATTACAACCCCTAACCAAATTTCTGAGATACATTTTCCCTTACCAGAGAGTGACAACCCCTTTCAGCCAGTCCCTGGCTATGACCCATGACACACTTTGGGGACTGGTGGACAGGAACCCCACAGTTGTCTTTCCCAACCCAAATACTGAACTATAACTAGTTCAGTTGTAACATCTATTAAGGACAGTTTTTAAAAATAGAATAAAAATCACTGATGGGACAAGCTTCAGTTTTATCAATTTTGATTCTATTGAAATTAGAAGGTAAAATTTGACGTTATTACAAACCAATTATACTCAAATAAAAAATTAAATAGATTGATAAAGTTCCTGTGACCTTAATTATATTTCTATGGATTACTTGTAGAAGTATTATTATTCTATTTTATAGTTCAAATATGGTTTAATCTGCACAGCTTCCTTTTTATGTTTTAAAAAAATATTTGGGGGTTGCTTTAATTTTATCTGTAATTTCCCCCTAAAGCTACTTCCCAGAATCCTAAATGGGCTATAGTAGTTTTCAAACCTGTTGAAATAGATGTATATTAGTCAGTTTAGAATTCATAGGCTCGTTCACAAAAAATTTCAACTGGAACCAGCTGAAGGTCAATTTACTCAATAAAGCTTCCATTTATCTATAGCCGGAAAACAAAAATAGTCAATCACACAACAAAAATAAAGTCAAATACTGAATTCCAAAAATGAGATAGCAAATGCAAGGAACTCAAATTCATAACATTCACAATCCAGTCACTCCCTGAAGCATTCTTTATCAAGTTTGATAATGAGTGTGTAGCAAATATGATACAAACAAGAATGCATAAGGTTCAGTCACAAAAGTGATGAGCTAAAACACAAAACAACTCATTTTTTGAAAATATTGATTATTTTTGGAACTCAAATTGGAAATAGTGGATTTCAGGAGTGAATCCAACAAAATCTATTCAGGGAATCATGTCAAAACCGCAGGCTTGACCTGCCAGCAAGGTTCCAACCAAGCAGGTTTGTGACCTGCAATCTGATTATCTGGTCACTTGAAGCCAGACTAGGAAGTCAACTCAAATTATCAAGTCCAACAACATGAACAGATGATGATCCTCTACAGTGAATACCTTGTTTTGGCGCTTGACTCATTATCAGGATCAAGCCACCCCCTTCTTCCATCCAACCGTTTAATCACCAATCATGTTCCTGTTATCCATTGATTCACATGAACTATATAATCACTATCTCCCAATAAAGATTATTATCTATCTTCTAAATATTTTTCCCCGTGTAACTCTGCTAAAACAGCACAGTTATGACAGTCACAACATTATTTTCAATATTTGTGCTTCTAAATTTGGGCATTTTTTATGTCTGAGAGAATGATTCAAAAAGGAGCACACACTTAAATTAATTAATTTTCTAGAAATACTTTGCTTTTCTGTTTTTAATAGAGTTTTTATTGTTTTTAGTTTACAATGAGTTTCACCAGAAAAAATAACTTTGACATCATCAAGGTGCAGTACCAGGAGCTACTCCAAGATCAGGCTGCTGAGCAAGGGAGCGCAATCACCATGTTTCCTGTGTACACCCAATTAAATGCAAGCTGTGAGGAGGATGAGTTGTATGTGCTAACAGGCCAATCCATGGGTGGCTTTTCTGATAGCCAATATGTTGACCCCCAAAACCAGGCCCAACCTGCGCCTGTGCCACATTCTGGAGACTAGGCAACTGTGGCCCCCTCCATCCCTATCCAATCATTGCCCAAGAATTCAGGCCAATTAAACCTTGCCCTGTCTAATCCATGTCCCCTTATTCCTGAAGGCCCCCAAAAACGTTGCATCATAACCAATTAAATCATAGAGGAGATTGTGAGCCTCAATCAGAGTGGTGTAAATTTTGCCAAAATTGCCACTTGGCTTCAATTTACCAAGGCAGTGATCAAGCAGGAGTTCCAGACCCTGTTGAAGAGAGGTGGTACCAAGATGGTCAAGAAGCCAAAGAAGCAACAAGATTCCCAGATCAAGGATGCCTATCCTATCATGTGTGACTTTCTCCATCAGGACCCCTACCTCTGAATGACTGAGGTCCAACACCTACTTGGTCTTCACACCATCTTAATTACCTGTTGCACTGCGCAGATCTGGATGCATGGGCTTGTAGTCAGTATTCTTATTCTGACCAATTGGCCGGCCAGCCAATGAGTTGGATGATGGCTCTGATTTAACCTATGGCCCTGTGATTGATGCCACCATCACCCACTGCATGTCCTCTATTTTAGACAATGTCATATTTATAGTTTATTATAAATTGTCATGACAAGTCCATGATTATGGCACTTTGAGTGAAAAGAACGTCCTCAAGGGCAAAAAGAAGAAACTAGAGGGGATTGTGATTGATTTGTTCCTAGAAGCTTCCCCAAAAGGGACTATTTTCTATCAAATCATGGCCAGCTATACCAATGGATACTGGTACGGGAAATCCCTCTCTGACCTTCTTGCCACCTGAAGTTTGGTCATTTCAAAATTCCAAATATTCCTGAGCCACCAAATGGAGTGCACTGAAGTGGCTGAAGAGAAGATCCAGGCAGGCGGCCATGGCATCTTGATTTTCTCTGCCAGCCATGCCAATGTACACCTGGGAGATGTGTTGTTCTTCAACATTGGGGACATAATCAGAGAGCGCAACCTCATGACTCTCAACCAGGTGGTTAGTGCAACAAATGGCCCCATTGTGCTTTTTCCCTGTCAGAGGGTTGCTGACATGTTTACAAAGATGGCCTTCAATGCTCTTGGCAACAGCCAATCACCAAAGGACCCACAGCTTCCCCTTGCAATTCCCTGGTGTACAAGCCAATTGCTGTCCTCCCTGAGTCTGAGTCTGAGTCTGATGTCATGCATCATGAATTCCTCTAAGCCACTCAAGGCACTCAATTGCCACTGGGTCCTCCAGCTGCCCTAGTCCCCATCCAATCCTCCCAGGTGACAAGAACCAACCCCCCAGCCAATCAAGTCTTCTCCCCACAATCCAGCCTGCCAACTAGTTTGCCCTGCCCAATCACATTTTTCCCAATAAAACTTGCCCACTAATAATTTTTATTTTATAACATATATTGGTTTAACTTGTGTTGTAACTGTGCTGTTTTAGCAGAGTTACAAGGGGAAAATGTTTAGAAACTAGATAATATTCTTTATTGAGAGATAATGATTATATAGTTAATGTGAGTCATAGATAACAGGAAAATGATAGGGCTGATCACACAGTGGGATGGAGAAGGGGGTGGCTTGATCCTGGTAATGAGTCAAGCGCCAAAACAAGGTATCCACCATAGGGGATCAGCATTTGTTCATGTTGTTGGATTTGGCAATTCTAGTTGACTTCCTAGTCTGGCTTTGAGTGGTTGGATAATTGGGTTGCGGGTCACAAACCTGCTTACTCAAAACCTTGTTGGCAGTTCAAGCCTGCTGTTTTGACACTTGTATATATTTTTTATTGCTATAATATATTTTTTACATTTAACTACAGAAATGATTGATTTTTATCATGCCACAAGTTAAATTTGGCTGCTTTAATATTTATTAATTCTATTTTTTCTATTATAACTTTAATATTTTTGAAGAGCTACAATAAAATGACTAAAAACTACAAGTGCTACAGATCAGCCAATTAGAATGAGTGTACATTTTGCTATATTTGTGCTTGTCTCAGACCAGACACAACTCAGTTATTGTAGCTCTTCAAAAATATTAAAGTCATAATAGAAAAAAATAGAATTAATAAAAGTAATCCATCTCACTGCATATACTCTCTGAACTGCATGATCTACATATAACCCCTGAGTGTGGTTATTTTTGTTTAATAAATTTGTACTCTGAACATAATTAGCATATAAAGTTAAGAAAAAAGTAGATTTTACTTGTACAAAACATGTATATGAAAGAAAAATGTTGTTTGTGATACTAAGAATGGGTTGGTTTACACACTCTGAAATATGTGATCTACATATAACCTGTGAAAGTGGTTGTCTTTTAATAAATGTGTACTTTGGGTCAAAATTAGCATACTGATTCAAGAGCAAATCATATCAGACTTGGACAAAACATGTTGTTCATGGTAATAAGAATGGGTTGGCTTAAGCCTCTAAAATATATGATCTATATATAACCCATGAAAGTGTTCATCTATTCATAAATGTGTACTTTGGGTCAAAATTGGCATACTGATTTGAGAAAAATCATATTATACTTGAACAAAACATGTACATAAACAAAACATGTTTTTGATGATACTAAGAATGGGTTGGTATGTACAAAAAATATATAGAATATTTATATCAAATGAATATTATTACTTAAAGCTAATAAAAATTCATAATTAAAACCAGATGTATTTATCAAATCTCTATTAGATACAATAGAATAGATATATTTTATTGGGATATTTTTATTGATATAAAAGGGGTTGGGTTAATAACAAGGAAAATATGTTGGAATTGTAGGCAATGATCAAGGAGTTGGACGTGGTGGTGGCTAAAATCAAGGAGGTCAATCAAAAGGTGAAGGGCATGCTAAAGGAGGTGGTGTTAGAAGGCAAAAAACTAGACAAAATTACTGTGAATACTGTGAAGAAGATTCCCAATACTACCAACAAACTCACAACCAGGCTCCTTAAGTACAGACAGATGTTCTTGCCAACCTACAGTTCAAGCCACAGAGGCTTGCAACTGCAGAGGCGTGGTCAAAGAATCCCAAGATGTTTGAGCAACTAAAAAATAAATAAAAACACAAACTGACAAAAGAAGATCATTAACCATCAAGTGACAAGTCCTGTGAAGCAGCCCCTGTCAAGGGGGCAACAGGTAAAAATATAGAAGAAGATAAGAAAATAAAATATTAAATAAATAAAAAGATTATACTGACTTTTTTTATTTATAGAAGAGAACAAAAGAGTAGTCCACCAATACCTAAGACCCTACATATCCCAAACCTTTTACAGCAACTATATCACCCACATAGGGCTCAGCTGGTCCTGACGCCAGCTGCCAGCTGCAAAATGATAGAAAAATTAGAAACAAATTACCCTATGCAGTCAGAACAACTTGCAAAGCTCCAACCAACACCAGATGACACTTAATGGTGGGTCCATCTTTGGCTGCAGCCCCTAACCTCCACCTTGACCAGCATATTCCACCCCCAAAATTCTGCAAGATCTTTGTCCCCCTTGTCTGGGACTTTTTCAAAACCATACCATATCAAAACTTGCCCAAACTGGAAAAAGGATAAGAAGAGTTCCACTTCTGTTTCCCACCTGAATAAACAATAGTGAATGAATTAAAAAAATTAAAGAAAAAGTAATCAACCTTACCAACAGTTTTTCTGTTGTCCTGTCTACTGCCATGGGCGTCCTTGGAGACTTTGGGGCCTTCTGGTGCTCTGAAAAACTGACATCCCGCCAACCATGGAAAAAACCTTTGTAATTATGTCCCTAAAAAATAAAATAAGTATTCTATACAATATTTTTGTGAGTTCCCATTCCTGTTTGTAGGGCAAAGACTTCACTTAATTGTTTACCTAGGTATTTTTATAATGATGGGGATTAAAGAGAAGCTTATGACCTGTCTGATGTAATAAAAAGCTGGATGAAATTAGACATTTACTAGATGAAAAAAATGCCCATGGGTACAGCTCAATCAAGCATGTTATTCAGGATGCAGTTATTCTTGTCACCACATACAGTAGTTTTCAAACCTGTTGAGATAAACAAAAAATCTCAGTCTAAAAACAAATACAACTCAGTCTAAAAGCAAAGTCAATGTGGATCCAAATCTATTTTAATTTAATATAAATTCTTCAATTTTTAATTTTGTTTTTATACTGAGATTTTTTGTTTATCTCAACAGGTTTGAAAACTACTGTATGGGACTGCAGCTCCACCTGAAAAAATCCACCTGGCTAATTGTATCACAGTGCTCCTGTACTCAAGCCGCCGCAATCTATATAGTACAGGAGCAATGTCAACATACACTTTGGCAATAGAAATTTCTAGTTTATTTCAATGTCAAGTCCTGGAATTCCGCTGCTCACATCCCCAATAAAGCTCTAAACCCAAATAAAAATTATATATTTTTATATATAATTTCTTTACAATCTAGTATAATCAAACCATTTATATTCAACAATTAAATGCATAATAAAAAATGAATTTTTTTGTGTATTATTCATTCATTCATTTGGCTTTGCTTTGTTAATTTTTATTATACCTGATGGTATATAATTGGGCTTATGTAAAGAACACCAATATAAACTAAACT
Source organism: Entomophthora muscae (assembly GCA_014839935.2). Taxonomy (NCBI): domain Eukaryota; kingdom Fungi; phylum Entomophthoromycota; class Entomophthoromycetes; order Entomophthorales; family Entomophthoraceae; genus Entomophthora; species Entomophthora muscae. The sequence goes on along the minus strand of QTSX02006719.1, from coordinate 37,149 downwards.
AAATAAAAAAACATTAAAAAATAAAATGCAAAAAAAAACATTTGGAATAGCTAAGCCTTTAATTTATTGGCTGCTTGGAGAGGCATGTAGGGAGAAACAAATCAGTGTGGCCATAGAAATTAGCCACAGTCTCAGCTGGGAAAGTATGGAAACCAACCTGCAGCAAATTGAACAAATCATTGGGACCAGGTGGCACCCCTTTCTTGACTACTTGCTTGAGCCCCCCAAAGACCTCCTCAATTAGATTGAGGAATGGGGAATAAGAGGGAAGGAATAGCAGGCGCAAATTGGATGTGGCCAATTGTTGGGAACTAATTTCTACACCAGGCTCAATCACCTGGAATTCATTGAGAAAATCTGCCACCTTGTGGAGCCCAACATTATCCAATAGTATGATATTGGTGACACCTGAACTGGTTACTTGGAGGTGCTCCTGAACCAATCAGAGAAATTCCAGAAAGGTCCCACTATTATAGGAACTCTTGAATATCTGGTATAGTTCAATGCTGAGGGGACCAAGAAGGGATATCATTGAGTAGGCAACAGACCGGAAAGCTGCAGGCCAGGACATACTGTTATTTTCACCTTTGAGGATATACCCATACTTGTTATACATTGACAACATAAAAGAGGACTCATCAATGTAAAAGAATTTGACAATCCCCTTTTCCTTCAGCGCAGTGTACATCTTGGTGTATTTCTGGTGGTATTTGATGTTGCCTGGACTGTTCCAATTGTACAGAGAAACCTCAAGTTTTTTCAGGAGAATATCAAACTCTTCACAGCACAATAGCATGTGAAAATTGAGGCCTCAATCCCAAAAGTGGACTCAACCATTGACTGAATATTTTCCAGTTCAGGATGATAGTTTTGATTAATCCACTATTGGATTGCCCACAGGTGTTCCTTGACCAATAGTATTGGTTAGTGCTTGAAATTCTCTAAAAGGTGGACAACACCCATTTTCAAGTAGGTTTTGCGGAGCCTATGGGTGTATTTTTCTGAGATCCAAAAAATGGCTGCAGCCTTCTTGTAGTCAGTTCTTTCATCAATGAGTCTCATAAATTTCTCACAGGTGGATTTAGAGATGATGTTGTACTTTGGCTTTTTGGCACTGGGAAGCAACTCCACAGGCTCAACCACAACACAGGGCATATGCACATTGTTTTAAAATGCAGCAATCTTTTTAAACACCTTCTGCCCATCAGTGGTTTGAAAATACTGTGGCTGTGTGTCATCATCTTGCCCTTTTTTATCACTCACGTAAGGCTTGTACGTGGTTTCAGGGACTGGCTTCACCTTCTCCATGCTAGTAGCTGGAACACCATCACAGTGGTATACAGGATAATATACATAGGACACCCTCTTGGTAGTGACGTCATTTACTATTTTAGTTGTGGTGACTTTTGTGTATTTTCTGGTCAGCTTCTGGACCCTGGGATTAATGCTCTGTGCCCTTGCACTCTGTGCCCCTTGAGCTAGTTGTGTCAGTGCAACCTCACTATTGAACTCTCCTCTCTTGTCTCCTTCCTGAGTAAGCACTTGTGTTGCACTAACTCAATTTTTTGACCCACAAGGGCGTCCACATCCACAGCATACTCCTTTGACTCCTTGGCTCTGTTGTTGTGAAGCTTTCAAATTGTTATAAAAATAAATTAAAATTAAAATCAGTTTATCTATATTATTTATTTATTATAATTTTTATCTCTCCATATATAGTAGCATGGAAGCTTAAAGTCACTACTGTTTATTTCAAATTAGGTTTTAGATTTCTATATTAACTATTTTTGGTTGTAAATGTGAACTGTTAACTGTATGTATTGATAAGTTTGATTTATTTGATAGATTTCTTCCAAAACAGCCGCTCAGAACATGCATTTCCTTTTTATGTTCTATATTGTACATCTTAATTAGCATGAACTGGTAACAGTATTATAGGTTCATTGATTTTTTTTGTGTTGAAACAGCAGGCTTGACCTGTCAGCAAGGTTCTGAGTAAGCAGGTTTGTGACCTACAATTCAATTATCCAGTCACTCGGAGCCAGACTAGGAAGTCAACTCAAATTTCCAAATCCAACAACATGAACAAATGATGATCCCTTACAATGGATACCTTGTTTTGGCGCTTGACTCATTACTAGAATCAAGACACCCCCTTCACCATCCTACCGTGTGATCTACACAATAATGCTCCTGTTATCCATGACTCACGCTAACTATATAATCACTATCCCTTAATAAAGAATATTGTCTAGTTTCCAAATATTTTTCCCCTTGTAACTTTGCTAAAACAGCACAGTTACAACATTTTAGCACAGTTAGGTTCTCCATCCTACCTTATCTTGTAAAATTCTGCCTGTTGCTTTTACTTGTTGCAGCCAAAAAATACTCAATAGAATCATGTCTGGCCTCCCAGCAGACTGGAGACTGTGCGCGCCTGGTGCCAAGATACCTGATAGGTTTGTCCTCTACCAGAACATGGTGATACCACTCCCTGCATTCAATGCCCTGTCAGCACAAGGGTTCTTCCAGGCTCCCTCTGCTATGCCTTGTGCAACTGATGAAAATACCATACCAGCCTACATAGCCCAAAGACTTTGAAGCGCTGCCCTGGAATCCTTTGCCGGGGTCAACAACAACAACGCTGCTGCATGGATCCAATCTTCCCAAATCAAACTGGCCCAAATGAAATTCCTGCAGAAATTCTGGATTGCAGATATCTCCATCCAACTGACTCATGATACTGGCACCTGGTGCAACAAGTGGCATGAAGAACATACCAAAAATGACTGGGATACCTTCAAACAAGACTTCTTGGCTAGATTTGTGCTTAAGGACACCGCACTCATGATCATACGCCAAGTAAAGAGCCTAACCCAGACAGGCACAATGAAGGAACTCACCCGCGCCTACGAGGAACTCCAACTGCGCGCACCCTCTGACATGGCTTTTGACACCCCAGCCACACATCTAATGTACTACAACACACTCAAGTTGCATGTAATGAGATACATGAACCTGGATCAAGTGACCAATCTACAGAGTCTGTATTGCAAAGTGGAGAAAGAAGAACAAATGTCCAACACTCTCCACAAGGCACAACCTGGAAAACAAGAGAGACCCAAAGACTCTCAACCAGCTGGGTGTTCCAATCAACCACTCCCTGGGAACAACAGAAGCAGTACAAACCATAAACCCGCAGGTTCAAATGGACATGGAAACAGGAACAGTGGCCAGTCAACCCGTACCCATTTCTGTATCACTGCCACACAAGGCAACCAAGACAAGGGAAAAGCCCAGGGAGAGCATCAAGCAAGCCAAGCTCTCCCTGAGCAACTCCTGATTTTCCCAATGATGAATACAAACCTGAGGACGTGGACCAGTGTCCAATGATCCAAGTACCCTCAGAAGACCTGGTACTGTACATCATTGCCAGACATCCCAATAAACTGATGTCTTACCCTTTCTTCTTTTGCAGTTACACAGGCTTGGCACTCCTGGACCCAGGCACAGATTGAACCCTAGTCAACAGAAGCCTTGTGGACAATTTCAAGCTAGCCACTAATCCTTTGCAGATTAAAAACATGGTTTTAGCTGATGAACATCACATTGCTGTGACAAGGGAAGCCGCCCCCTTCTCTATCATGCTTGAGAACCTTCATTCCACCATCCAAGGCCCTGTCATTGACTTTCCAAAGTTTGACATTGTACTGGTGATAAGGAGCGCCTTTTTGGGGAAGCTTTGAATATAAAAGTAGTAAGATAAGAAGTATATTTTATTGGATGATACTTTAGACTTATATAGCTTTAACTGTGGCGGGGATTTAGTTGGATTGAACCAAGGGGCTGGTCATGTGCTGGATGGGTTCAAGTAGCTGGATACCTGGACAGTCATGTGATATTGGTTTTTTTCCATTTTTGGTATGTCAAATGGTATATTGGAAAGGCACCAAATTGAGTGATGACTGGATGTTAGGTGTGATGGCAATAGCCGGAATACTTGTACATCCAGACCCTTGACACACCCCTCCCTTAAGGGGTTACTTGGGTACATCAGGAGGGGGCTTTGTCTTGACGGCTGCCGTCTGATGTTCCTGGAGTTGTTTATTAGTGGGCACCAACTGGGTCAAGTGTTCCCCTTTGCTAGGGCGGAGGCAAGATCTGTGATACTTTTTGGTGATGGGCTCTTTGGCACCCTGGAACTTAACCAGGTAGGTGTTCCTGTCTGGTTGGTATCTGATGATTCTTCCTGGTCCTCTGTGTACTGAGTCTAGCTTCTTTCTGTTCCCAGCTAGGACCCAGACGGGGGAGTTGATGGGAAGTGGGTCCTCTGTTGAGGTTACCTTTTGGGCTTTGAGTCTTTTTGTTTCTGCCAGTTTGTCTTTGAGGCATATGTGTTGTAGAGCTGGTTTATGTTCTACTATGGGAGGTTTCCCTGGGGGAATCTTCACATACAGTTGATTATTGTGAGTGACTATTTCTGGCTTGTACCTGTATGTTAGTTCAAACGGTGAGTAGCCTGTCCCTTAATTGGTACAAACCCAGGATACTATTAATGCATGTTTCACACAGAGTGGCCATGTGTCTTTGGCTTTGCCATCCATTATTTTCTCTAGAGTTCTGATAAGGTTTCTGTTCAGGTGTTCAACTCTGCCGTTGGCCTGTGGCCTGTAGGACAAGGTTGTGGAGTGTTTGATGTTCTTTGTTTTTAGATTTTTGTTTACTACATAGCCTGTTAGCTCTTTTTCTCCATCTGTTATGATGTAGTCTGTAGTGCCTTAGTCTGCTATGATTGCTTTATTAATGAATCAATTTATTGTTTCTGCCTTGTGATCTTTTGTTGCCCAGCAGATGAGCCAATGTGTGGCAAAGTCGATGGCTACAATTAGGAAACATTGATTTGTTATGGTTTCTAGGAAGGGTCTCACTATGTCCAGTCCCCAAACCTTAAATTGTTTGGGGTCAGGTACTGGGTTGACTGTTGGCTGTGGCGCCTTAGTGCTGGCGTATTTTTGACACACTGGGCACTTCTTTAGAACATCAATTATGTCTTGCTTCAGGTTGGGACACCATACTATCTCTTTTAATGTGAGATATAGGTTGTTGGCTTTTGTGTGTCCTAGCAGACAGTGGTGTCTTAGTATAGTGTTGACTGTTTGTGTGAGTGGAATGTATGGAATGTGTTTATCCTTGATGATTTGGTATACTGTGCCATTTTATACGTTGAAATTTTTTTCATTCCTTACTAGTGTATCATGGGTTAGTTGGTGTGTGGAGAATCCTTTCCTTTTGTCTTTTACTCAGTGTTGTATAGGTTGGGCCAGTCAGGGTCTAGGTGATCAGGGTGATCCTCTCTTGGCTGGCATAGCCTAGAGAGATCATTGGCTGTGACCAGCTCTGCCCCCTTTTTGTATTGGATATCCAGGTTAATCTGTTCCAGCAAGGACATACATTTGGCTTGGCGCCGTGCAAGTGCGAGCGCGTTCTGAGTTTTGAAATAGATTAAGGATTTGTGGTCAGTTAGCACTCAGACGTTTAAGTGTCCTTCAAAATAACATCTCCATTTCTTGCATGTGTGATATATTGCTAGCAATTCTTTATTGTGTATTGGGTACCTTTGCTCAGTGTTTGTTAGCTTTCTGCTTTTGTAACATACTGGCAGGAAATCTTGCTGCCCTGGCTGGCAGATGTGTATGACTGTGCCAATGGCGGTGTCACTAGCGTCTGACTCAAGCTTGTAGCAACCGTTGTTATTAGGGTATTGCAAGATTGGTGCTTTGATCAAAGCTTGTTTTAATAGTTGGAAATTCTTTTCACATTCTGGTGTCCAGATGAATTTCTTTTTGGCATTACCCTTGGTTAAGTCATTGATTGGTGTGGTGAGCTTTCTGCAGTCTTTGATGTATTTCCTTAGGTAAGCTACCATACCAAGAAAGCATCTTACTTGTTTCACATAGGTGGGATGTTGCATGTTATTTATGGCTTTTATCTTATCTGGGTCTGCTTTGATGCCACTGTCAGAGACAATGTGGCCCAAGAACAGGAGTTCCTTTTTCATAAATTGGCACTTACTTGGTTTTGTGTAAAGTTTGTGCTTTGCGAGTCAATCAAGTGTCTTACAGACATGCCTGAGGTATTCCTCTTTTGTTTTTGAAAATATGATGATGTTTTTGAGGTAAAATAATGTGTTTGAGAGTCCGTTTAGCGCCTGGTTCATCATGGTGACAAATGTTGCTGGGGCGTTTGTCATCCCAAAATTCATTACTTTACATTCAAATGACCTGAATTGCGTGCAGAACGCAGTCTTTGGTATGTCTTTCTCTTTAACTTCAACTTGGTTATAACCAGATGTGAGGTCAATTTTTGAGAAAATTTTTGCTCTGGAGAGCCTTGTAAGTAGGTCTTCTATGAGGGGAAGTGGGTATTGATTTTTCACTGTACTTGCATTTAGTGCTCTGTAGTCAGTAACTAAGCAAAGAGATCCTTCTTTCTTCTTTACAAAGAAAACCGCTGCCCCCCCATGGAGATTCAGACAGACAAATGAATCCTTTGGCTAGATTGTCCTTAATGTGGGCTTTAAGTGTTTGGGTCTTCATGGGAGAGAGTCTGTAGAGGGGTGCAGGTTTGGGCATGGCTTTGCATAAGCTGATGCCATGTTTGATCTCTTGTTTGGGGGGTAACTCTGTGAGTTCTTCCTTGAATACATGAGTGTATTCATTTAGGAGTGCCGCAAGTTCTGGGTATTGGATTTTTTGTGTTTGTATATTATTAAATTTGGAGTACCTCATTATGTGGAGGGTACTGTTTTTGGTTAGATGTTCAGAGTCATCTTGATTTATGACTTGGACAAATACTGTGTCTCTTAGAATGAGGTCATTGGGTTCTTTGAGGATGTTAAAATTGACTCTATTGTGTTTGATGATCATGGTTTTTGTTTTTCAACATATGCTGGGGTTCACTCGGGTGAACCAGTCCATGTCTGCTACAATGATGTAGTTTATGTTGTTCATGACAAGTCCTTTGATGGATGTTTATATGCCTTGGAGGTCAATTCTGAAGGGCGTTGTTTTGCCTTTGAGCAGAACTTTTGACTTGTCTGCCATTCTAGCGTATTTGAAGTTGGATTTGACAACTGGTATTTTGTACTTGGTTACAAAAGGTTTGCTAACCATAGTGTGTTGCGCACCAGAGTCAAATAAAATTTTATGTGTATGAGATTGTTAAGTGCATGGATAGACAAGAAGTTGTGAGTGATCTTTAATTTTTAAGTTCATAAAAATGGAGGATTGTGGGACACGTGGGATGCAAGCAGCAAAGTTTGTGCCTTGGTACAGTTTCTTGTTGATTTGGGGGGAGACAGGGGCACTTAAGCCTGATCCCCCTCCTCTTTTCCCTGTTCCTCTGTTTTGAGACCTTTGAGGTCATAGAATGTGGGGTCAGATTCATAGCGGGTTGCTACTTCAGCGTTTTTAACTTTGGCAGTGTCCTCTTTCTTGGGACAGGAGCAGTTTGCGCTTTGGCTGTGATTGCCATTGTTAAAATTGGAGTTGCCGTTGCTATTATTGGTATTTTGGCATTTATTGCCATTGGCGTTTTCTCTGCCATTGCCATTTGAGGAGCGGTTGCCGTTGTGTGCAGCATATTCCATGTTGGCGCGTTTTTCAGCGCGCTTGGCTTCAGCAATGAGCGTGGGCATGGAGGTATTTGCTTCTGGGCAGATGAGGGCAGCAACAGAGGGTTTCATTCTGTTGATGAATGATGCTCTGGTGTGTACGTTGTCAGCTTGTGCTGGGTTTTGAATTTTTTGGCATATTTCCTTGAATTCATTGGCGTAAGCTGCAATAGTGGTCTTCTGAGGAAGATCACTGAGCTGTATCGCAATGTCTTGGAGAGATTCAGTGACGCAGAAATTATGGGTGATGTTGGCTTTGAACTCTTCCCAGTTTTCAAGCTGGTCGTTGGTTCTTGAGCCAACCCAGGTGGCAAGCCAATTAGCTGTGGCCTTGTATAGGCGCTTGCTGGCTTCCTGGTCCCATTTTTTTGTGGGGGATGAGGCTGGCGCAGAGTTTGGCGGCTGTGTGGTCTAGCCAGTTGATGATGTTTTCTTTGTTTTTACCAAAGAACTTGTTGATACCAATGTACTTGGTGTTGGTAACTTCACCTGTGATAGGTGGTTGTGCGTTTGTTTGTGGTTGTAGAGAGCAACTGTATTGAATTATCTTGGCGCATGCTTTGGGCATGACTAGACCTTCAAATACGGTGCATCCACTAGGAATATCTTCATTTATGTCGTGGGCGTGGAAGTACGTTTTCCAGATACCCTGGGACGTGACCTGGTTGAGTACGTGGGCAAAGATGGGTGGGTTCTGTTCAGTCATTTTCTCTTTTATTGGAATGGTCAAAAACTGTATTGCTACCAGTGATAAGGAGCGCCTTTTTGGGGAAGCTTTGAATATAAAATTAGGAAGAGAAGAAGTATATTTTATTGGATAATACTTTAGACTTATATAGCTTTAGCTGTGGCAGGAATTTAGTTGTATTAAACCAAGGGGCTGGTCATGTGCTGGATGGGTTCAAGTAGCTGGATACCTGGACAGTCATGTGATATTTGTTTGGTGCCATTTTTGGTATGTCAAATGGTATATTGAAAAGGCACCAAATCAGGCAATGACTGGATGTTAGGTGTGATGGCAATAGCTGGAATACTTGTACATCCAGACCCCTGACACTGGGTTTGGACTGGTTGCAAAAGAACAACCCCCACATAGACTGGGCAACCTCGGTATTGACTATCAAACGCAAAGGCGTCAACCACCAGATCTACCCTGACTCGGTGGACCAACTCCTACGCAACCACGTCTTTGTGCGCATTACAGAGACCCTGGACAAAAGAGATAACCTCAAGGCAATTGACTGGGACTCCTGCCATTACAAGATCATACATTTCAAAGACCACCAGGATACCACTACGCCTCAAGATCACAAAATTATAGCCTGCCACCCAGAAATCTTCAAGGAGGCTTTACCTGGGTTGCCTCTGAAAAAGCATATCCAACACTCCATCTAACTCAAGGGAGCTCTACCCAAAGCGTGGCCCATCTATTGCCTGGCCCCAAACAAAGACAACATCCTATGTGCCTACCTCAAAGAGGCCTTGGAGAAAGAACTTATATGTCCCTCATAATCTCCCTTTGGGGCCGCTGTATTCTTTGTGGCCAAGAAGGATGGCACCCTGCGCCTGGTCACAGATTACCGAGCCCTAAATGAAGTTACCATCAAGAATTTTTATCCACTGCCACTCATTGACAACATCTTTGATGCTCTGGGCGGCGCCACAGTCTTTTCCAAGATTGACCTAGCTACAGGCTACAATCAGATCTGTATTAAGGAGGAAGATATCCCCAAAACGGCCTTTTGCACTAAGTACGGCTCAAACAAGTGTGTGGTGCTCAATTTTGGTATGACAAATGCCCCGTTAACCTTTGTGACCTTAATTAACGAGGTGTTTGTCCCTCACATAGGCAAGCACACCTTAGTCTACCTGGACAACATTATTGTATATAGCCCCTCAGTAGAGCAGCACCACAAAGACCTGGAGGCAGTCTTTGCTACCCTGGAACAACACAAGCTGCTAGCCAAACCCTCTAAATGCCAGTTCTTCTGCAAGCAACTGCCTTTCCTAGGACTCATAGTCTCAAAAGACGGCATCAAGCCCAACAGTCAAAAGATACAGGCCATCTGCAAAATGCCACCACCCAAAGACAAGTCAGAACTCTGCATGTTCCAGGAATGGTGGCCTACATACACTGTTTTATACCTGACTGTGGCGTCCTGACTGCACCCCTGTCTGCCATAACTGGCACCAAATCCAGGTTTGTATGGACCCCCCAATGTGACCTTTGCTTTAGGCGCCTCAAGGAAAAGCTCACAACAGCACCTATCCTGCAATACCCCAAACATGATGGGGAGTACCAAATGGAAACAGACACCTCAGACACATCCATTGGGGGAGTGCTACAAATCAAAAACAATATTGGTGACTTCCTGCTCATAGCCTACAAATCACAGAAACTGACAGACGGCAAGTGTTGATACCCTATACACGGCAAGGAGTTGTTGGCAATTGTACACTGCCTAGTCAAATGGCGTTGTTATCTAAAACAACAGGAATAATTCACGGTGTTGACCAACCACAAGTCACTCATATATTTCAAACCCCAAGCAAACCTATCCTGCCGTCAGGCCTGCTGGATGGAACTCTTGGAGAGACTCAATATGCTCATACAATACAAGCCTGGTCCAGAACTTGCCATGGTGGAAGCACTCTCACACCTGTATATCCGAGCCACGAGAGGAGAGAATGGGATCAACCCAGACTGGCCCCTCTTGGTACTTCAGAAAAAGGACAAAGGTTTCCCCCTGGCACAACCAACATAACAAAAGAAACAGTCATTAAGACAAACACCTATTTGCTGACGTGTATGAAACTTTGCACCAAAAAATGTCCAACAGAACTACCATCCCTTACATCTCCACACACCAGCAAGTGGACACCATCCTACGTTACCATAGAGACTTAGGACACACCAAGAGTCGGAACCTATATAAGTTCCTTAAACACAAGGCCTGGTGGCCAACCCTGTACCAAGATGTTCAGGAAGTCTTGGACCAATGCAAAGTATGTGAGAAATTTTCAAAAAGCAAAACCCCACCTAAGTCAGTACTACCTATTTGCATGCAACTGCCCTTCAAGGTGTGGCCACTAGAAATTGTGGGCCCCATGCCAGGAAAGTATAATGAGAAAAAGTACATCATTACTGCAATAGACTTTGCCACACAATGGCCAGTGGCACAAGCAGTAAAAACACATACTGGTAGCAATGTGCAGCAATTCATAGGGAAAGAAATCATCAGCAATTTTGGGAAGCCAGAGCTCCTGATAACCAACAGAGGCAAAGAATTGACCTATGAAGATACCAATGTATACCTCACCAAGAATGGGGTCAAGCACACCGTGACAACACCTTATCATCCTCAGGCCAATGGATGTTTAGAACGGCTAAATGGCAGCCTTGTGCAAGCCTTGGCCAAGCTCACCGCTGGGAGAACTAGAGACTGGTATAAGCAGCTACCAACTGCACTACTTGTATGCTGGACTTGTGTGAACAGATCCACTGGGAAAAGCCCTTTTGAGTTATTATATGGCACACAGCTCAATATCATCCAAGCATTGTCAGGACCCAAGCTGGAAATTCCAACAAGGTTCCTCCCACTCAGATCCCCAGGTTATAGAGGCCAATAGCAATCAAACAGAAAGAGAAAACAAGCGTCTACAAAAGATATTTGTCCCCATCCAAAACAGACACAAGGTCAGCAACAAATTTTGGGTCATGAACATTGACAAAAGTAAACTACAACCTGAGAAATTAGGCCCAGCAATCATCTTAAAGGTAAGCAAAAACAACACTTACCTCGTGCAAGGACTTGGGAAACATAATCAAGACAAGGTCCTCCACCATGATTGCCTGAGACTCTGCAAGGCAAGACAGAAACAGTGTGAGACTGTCCTACCTGCCACAGAACAACAGTTAGTCCAGTATGGCGCCTGGGCTCCTGACACCTCCCTGACAACCTGTCCCCAGAGGAGGCCAACCTTCAGTCAGGGGGTGTCAAAACAGCAGGCTCAACCTGCCAACAAGGTTCTGAGTAAGCGGGTTTGTGACCTGAAATCTGATTATCCAGTCACTCATAGCCAGACTAGGAAGTTAACTCAAATTTCCAAATCCAACAACATGAACAAATGGTGATCCATTACAGTGGATACCTTGTTTTGGCGCTTGACTCATTACTAGGATCAAGCCACCCCCTTCACCATCCTATTGTGTGATCTACATAATCATGCTCCTGTTATCCATGACTCATGTTAACTATATAATCACTATCCCTCAATAAAGAATATTATCTAGTTTCCAAATATTTTTCCCCTTGTAACTCTGCTAAAACAGCACAGTTACAACATTTGATTTTTGTATTTTTGTTGTCTGTTTCAGTTGCTGTTAGGGGTTGTTGTTGGATCAAGTTTTCAAATTTTGTGACTGAGTTTCATGTGTTCACAAAAAACATGGTGAATATAGTAGATGCATTATATGACTGAAACCCATGTGCTTTAGTGTTTGTTACACTCATTGTTAAATTATTATACATCCGTCCCCAGTTTGAGTAGGTTGTTGTATGGCTGGAAATTTTTGCCAAATAGCGCACATTTTTTGTGAAATTATATTCTTTTTAGATCTACCAAGTTGAAGTTTGTTTTGTGACTGAACCTATGCATTCTAAACTGACTAATATATTTTTATCTCAACAGGTTTGAAAACTACTGTATTTTATATCCCAGAACAACTTGAATCTGTCTTGATTGGTGTACTGAGTTATCCCCTTTACTGTGTTGCATCTGTTGTCCAGTATTTTGCTCTGTAGAACATTTGGAGGATTTTCTTTGGCAACTGTGGTTGAATTGACTCACTGGTACTTGACAATTGTCAAGTACCAGGGAGTTGACTGTTTCATATTTGAATATAATAGTATTTTTGGCTTAAGCAAATTTAGGCTAATTTTCAATAGTAATTTAGGGGTTCAAAACCAAAATCTGAGATTAAAAACACTGGAATTTGACTGTGTTTAATAAATCTGTGAGTTAAAAGACCAATTTAAGGGGTAGTTTATAAGTAAATTTACTAGTAAAAATTAAAATCACCTGTGATTGGCACTCTAAAAGTAAAAGTGGCCAATTCAACACTTTTTAAGTCAAAAACTAATTTTATTAATAAAAACACATCTTCTCTTATATATATTTTATTATTAGTATCCACAATTGTAAATTAGGCTTCCAAGCACCACTATACTAGTTTTAGTGATATATACATTAATCAACTACTCCACTTATTTTACATTATGTCATTCCTGGGTTTTTGGATCAAGTGTTGCCACATAAATTAAGCCCAATTTACTAATAGATTTCATAGTTAATTTTTAAAAAACAGAAATTTGACTCACCCTCCTTTTTACACTATCCACTTGCCACATGATTGGTTTTGGATTTAACTAATCAAAGGCTCAGAATTAAGGCTAAATTAATAAGTGATACACTATGGGTGCCACTCAATACCCACCAAGTCAACACTTTAAAAGAGTGACTAGTGCAAGAGCCTCGTAACGTTTTAACCAACACTATGGTAAATAATTCACTCCCAGCTCCTCCCAGCATAATATAACCACTAATAAACACCTTCCCACACATTTACTTTTTTAACTTATTTTTTATTTTTTATTTTTGAGCATGTGAAACTGCCTTGCTTTTTGGGTCAACTTTCAAACACGTTTTAAAATTAAGCAAGTTTTATATGTAAAAAACATAGTAAATTTGATTTTTCTGCTTGACTCCAGGAGACTTGACAGTGAGAATTCAGCTTTTTCCAGCTGATTGAAAGTTCTGAACTCAACACTTTACTAAGTTTTTAATGTTTAACCCCCAATAAAAATTTAATATAATAATTTTTTTGCAATTATAATCTAATACTCTACCTACTACTCCCCATATAATTTATATATATATTATTTTATTTTATTTTAAATTTAATTTTTCATTGATTTAGCCCTAAGATGTTATGCTGAACCTAACATCTTTGATGCTTCATCCAATATCACTTATTTTCTATGTTTTAACCTTTAGATTTATACTTTGAGTTTCTATTTTGCTTCTATTTACTTTTTTTGGTTTTTTCCTGAAAAATAAAACTTTATTTGCATACTTTTTACTTATATTTTGCTTTGCTTTACCTCTTTGTATTTAATATATCTTTTCAATTATTTTATTTTTAATTCTAACCTTTTCTTTAGCCAAGATCAAACAAGAACAAGCCTACCAAGCACCAAGCCTCAAAGGGCTGAAAGGACCCTGCAACCACCCCCAAGTGTACCAAGAAGCCTGAAAATGCAAAGACTCCCACTCTCTCTCCCCTAACTCCATCTCTTCCCCTCCCTCTACCCTCATCTTTCCATTCACCTTCATCTCCCCTGCAAGTTATTGCCAAATAAAAGTGATGAAAATCTCACTGATCACTCTTTTTATGATTCATAGGCTGACTCTGAGCTCATAAAGAAGTGCCGCGCCAAGAAAGGAAAGGCTGCCAAGGAGCTTATCTCTTCTTCTGGTAAGAAAAGGAGGCATCCAAGAAGGCCTCAAAGAACCCTTCCCCTCCCCCCTGATGGCTCTTCTCCCCCTCCCTCATCTGACACCCAAGATGAGCCTAAGGAGTACTCCAAGAAGTTTAAAGCTTCTGCGCATATGGTTTGGGATCCACTGGCCATTCACAACATTTGTTATGTGGATGGGGAGTTCAAAGTTTCCAAGTGCTTCCCCTGCTAATTCCCCATCATGTCTGTGAAGAGCAGCCCTGGATATATCACTGATAATTACATTTTTAATTGTAACAATCAAAAGTGTCAAACCAAGAGCAAGCACTTTGTTTTTGAGGATAAGACTTGGGGGCCCGCCTGAACACCAAGGGCTGGAAACAGGTCACAGCCAAGAAGGGAGAGCATACCTGTGGGCCCCTTAATCACTTAATCACAAGGATGCTAAAGTGGTTTTGTGTGCAAGTCATTCCCACCTCTGCCAATATATGTGATTTCAATTTGGCCATCAAGGCCCTTTAACACCTGCAGCCCAACAATCTCAAGTTGGTGCCCACACAGGAGCAACTGGCTGAGTTTATAAGCAATAAATAAATAACTGCCAATCCCCATCCACCCAAGGCCTCTGTTGACCTCTTGGAGCTCACACTCACCCATGAGCCTAAGCAGCTTCCAAATGAGGAGTGCTTCCTCCTTCACGGCAATGAGCCTGGCTCAAAGAAATGTATCATCTGCTACCCAACTTAGCAGAACCTGATGGAGTTGAAAAGGGCTTCAGCCTGGCTAGTTGATGGTATCTTTGCCACTTGCCCCCGGATGTTCTACCAGCTCTGGATGACTCATGCCCAGATAGACATCTGGGTGATTTCACCTGCCTTCTTCCTTCTCCCTGGGGCCACTGAGGCCATATTACCCACGCTTTCTCTATCCTTTGAAAAGCACTTTCCCTCCTTTCCCCGGCAACAACAATGCCAAGAAGACCCCCCACACCCGTGCCAACCCTCCTGACACTGACAAGGACCAGGCCACCCTGGACTCAGAGAAAAAGATAAGGCTGAGAGCTCTGGGGCCTCACATGTGCATTATGGACTTTGAGCCTGCTCAGTTCAATGCATTTGAGCAGCTGTTTAGTGGGGAGGTGCAGGGGTGCCACTTCCACTTCTGCCAAAAAGTTGCTTGCAATGTGCAGGCCCATGCCAAGCTTTATAGGTTGAGCCAGAGGGATACTTTGGACACCTGCACATTTGTGCTTGTACAGTTTAGTGCCTTGGCTTTTTTAAAGCCAGAGCACACTGCACAGGGGTTTGAGGTTCTCTCAAAGGATCCCTACATAGCCAAGCATCCAGAGTTCAAGCCTTTCCTGAGTACTTTGAGCCCCAGTGGATTGGGAAGGTTATCACACAGAGGCGAGGCAAGGCCTGTGCCAAGGCCAGTTGGAACGTTTACTGGGAGCTGTCAACGGGGAGCTGAAGACCACTTTGGCTCTAGAGGCTTATCACAAGCATCTAAAGACTAACTTTGGGCTTCACCCAAAGTTCAACAAGTTCTTCTCTCTTCTCCAACATGAGCAGGAGAAGACTATCTCCAAGCTCAGAGATCTGGCCAACTGTGTCCCCCCACCAAGCCTACCACCAAATCCACCCTCTTCACAAAGGCCATCCAGGGTGCGGCCAAGCACAAGTATAAGGCCTCTGAGATCAAGCAGCAGCTTGAGCTTATTGCCACTGCCCTCCTGGAAGGGGTTAAAATGAAAAGGGGGAAGAAGGATGAAGAATAAACTTGCTTGCTTATATGATTTTTACTTTTAACTTTTTAGCTTTAGTTTTTACTTGTTAGTTTTGATCATTTAGTTTTTAGTTTTAAGTTTTCTATTTTTTGATTTGATTAGATAATACTGATTATTTTATGTATATGTGGTAAGTTTGAGATGAATAGTTATAGTTGAAAGTGAATGAAATATCTTGATTTTTTTAATTTCCTAATAAAACATAAGATATTCACAGTTGTACTTATGTGAAGTATATCAGAAAATATATATTTCTTTGTATTCTGTATAACTTATATTATTATGTTTATGATTTTTTTGTCTCATTATAATTTTAATTTTTATGGTAATAAAAATATTTTTATAATAAAGAGTGTAAATTACATAGTAAAATGAGAATTAATTGTTTGTCTCCTTATTCTTATTTAAAAGGTACGGTTTTTATTGCATTTCTAGAACTTCTGGGGTCACTTTAGTATACCATAGTTGTATAGTTTAATTATTTATATTAAAAGTTTCAGTACATCTAGATCCGTTGATTAAAAAAGTGACAATTTCCAGTAGTCAATCAGGCAAAAAGCTGAATTATCACTTTACTTAATAGTTGGTCACCAGGGAGTCAATTTTACCACAGCTGCCCCTCGCTTTATGCTTGGCCCTTTGCTGATTGACCGATTTGATTCATATCATCTACAGCCAGCAACCCGTTTCATCTCTATTTTGTTTACAGTTGAGTTTGGTTTGTTTTGGGATGAGTTTTTTATTCATCCTCACAGCTGTGAAACCACTGTATTGTAACTTTAACTTTAGGCATATGTTATAAGATGTATATATATAACTGTTGATCTAAGTACTCTTTTAAATTCATCAGTCTAGGTGTTACGCCAGCTGTTGTTGAAAATATGTGCACATAATATCAGTGGGGGTTTCTAAAATAGTCTTAGATATTTAAGTATGTTCCATAAATAAATTAGTATTTAAATTTATAGGGGTTGACGATAATTCTCCTGGTTGCATTCGTGATGTTCCGATGGTAAAATTATGGCTTGAATTGCAAGTATCAGTAAATTCTCTTATAAAAACTGTACTGGACAATTCGGTTGGTGTTGGCAGAGCTTATTCTATCTCCTCAAGTTATGCTTTGAATAAGCAGTGGTGGATAAATAATAAATCATGCTGAAATGTAGCTGCACCCAGTCAAAATTTATTTGTGTAGTCAGTAACCCCACATAACATGGCAGGTATCTTAATATATTCTGGGTTTAGGGTTGAGTGCCATTCAAGTAAAAAGTACAATCAGGTTGGTACTCAAATAGTTCAAGAGTGATTGAAATCCTTGCAGGTGGAAATAAAAGAGATGGGCCAAGTTATTAAAACAACTGAATATAATAAGTTGGTAACCAGGAATGCCAAGCTTGAATATACACTGCCTATTCCATGTGAAACAGGTTTGTTTGGCTTGTCACCTCAGTATTGTGGAACTTAGGTAGGGGATCTGGATTTTGATCAACTTTGATAACTAGTTTTAGTTTGGAATTTAAATGCTTTTGGATGGGCATCGAAAGTCAAACCTTGGTTTTGGCTATTTCAATAAAAAAATGTTTTTTTTATAAATTTATTTTACTTTAAAAAGAGCACACTTGATGGCTGTAGTCCAATTATTCACTGCCAGATTTGATGGCATGTCACAGCCTTGAATTGCAAACTCATGGCATTGAGTAATCGAGTATGCTATCTTAAAGGCATTGTGTAATAAAATGTATCACAGCTTATTGATTGACGTCAAGCTCATCTAAAGCACTCTGGGGCTTCAATTCGGAACAAATCTATGCCACAGCACAACAAGCATAGATATTTCAATTTGATCTTTTAGTGCAAGGTCCAGAGCTAAAAGTAGCTCGTGGTTGATACCCCTTTTTATTGTTCTTCTCTTGCTTCGTTACTCTATCCTTTACCTTATCTCCGCTTTTATTTTGTTCCTTCGAATGGATAACTATCGCAAATATAAAAATGAATCCTCCAACGATGTTGGAAAAGACTCCCCCTGCTCCCCAGGAGGACGAGAGCATTGATTCTTTAAAAACCCAAATCCGCAGTGTAAAACAAAGCTCTTTAGCAGCCACACGGAACGCCGTTACTAAGCTAGCAGAATCTGAAGATGTGGCAGCGAATACTTTAGAAAGACTGGGAAGGCAGTCAGGTGAGGTAGTGTTTTGTATTGTAACTTATTTCCCCCAGACAAAATAAACTCTATTGATCGCCAACTGGAAATGGCCGATGCTCAAGCAGATGCAGCTTTGGAGCAATCTAAGGAGCTGAAAAAGGTCAACGGCTCAATGTTTAGTGGTTTCCGCATCCGAAATCCTTTCAAGAGTAGACCTGATCCTACTAAAATCGATAAGCTCAAGGCAGCGCATCAAGCTCAACTTGAGCAAGAAGAAAGCCTTCGGGCTGAAAGACAGGCCAGTATGGGAAGCAATTTAAGTGATCAGGCAAGCCCTGCCCCCTCGTCTGGATCAAAGGCTTCTCTGGGTGGGCCCAATTCCCAATACAACTTTGAGGAAGATGAAGAAGGGTTAAATATGGAAAAGGAGATCGATTCCAATCTCGATTCTATTTCTTCTGCTTTAGGCCGACTCAAGAACATGTCTTTGGCTATGACTGATGAAATCGATAACCAGAATACGCGCTTAGATAAAATCAACGAGAATGCTTCAAATGTAGAGACTAAAGTTGCTGCCGGAAGAGATCGCCTCAAGAAAATAGGATGATTTAATTTGGGGTTTAGGATATTCATCTGTCGATCTTGGGAACGTATCAGTTAAAGAGTCTATTATTTTAATCCGATTTACTTACGTCTGTTTTAGCTAGAATCTATTGATGTTTTTAAATATTTGATTTTAGTATCCAAAACGCTCACATGTCTTTTATTTTCTAATGGTTACATTGCAATTTGAATCATAGAAATAATATTATAATTTAATCGCCACATACCATTTATTTTTTGACTTTTAACGCGTTTCTAGCCTTTGCTTTAGGTGTCCAATCTTAAAGGGTACAGTGTAATTCTCAATTGGTACTGCCACCTGACCAAGGCTAATTTTTTATCTCATCAATTCCTAATAACATAGTTTAGCTTGGGTTTAATATAATTCGGTGAACGCTCAAGGGCTCTATACCTACAACAATTTAACTTTATGTCCAAGTAACAAACCGGGATCTTATTTGGACTATCTATGATAAAACGGAACTTTAATGATACTTAGCTTTATCACTTGGTGCCAACTATAAGGCTTTCTAATGGAATTGTCATTTCAAATGCATTTTGCCAGAAATATTCAACTCCAAATCTTCTAGTTCAAATGCCAATCAGCAGAGTTCATTCTCCTTGAATCGAGTTCACATCTGATGCAGGTGGGTTTATCTTAAGTTTAATTATTTCAAATATAAATATTAGTTTAATTAATTTGAATATTGGCAAAATGAGTGGGCAGTATATTAATCCACTTATACTAAGAGTGAACTCAATGCAAGGGGAAGAACTCTGCTGATTGGTATTTGAACTAGAAAATTCAGATATGAAGCTTGCCAAGAAAGGTGCAAACAGCTTAAAAAATTGTACCAACATTGCATCACCATCAACACAATCATCACTAATATGGAGCTCCAGAAGTGTTAAAGAGCCTTATAGTTACTCTAGTTCTTAAAGCTCTGAGAATAAGAGAAAAAAATTCAGAATTAAACAAGTTTCCTCAGTCAAAGAACACGATCATAATGGCACCAGATCTATTGCCAATGCTGTAACATCTATGATAACTCCCTCTCAGGGAAGTAATTCTCCGAATGATCCCCTGATTAATCATTAAGTTGGTGGCATTCTTATCAGCTGCTCATCTTATACCAGGATCAAACCTTTTGAATCCTAAATAGAACATTACCTGGACAATCCCCATGTCATACATGGACAGCATGTGGCTTCTCGTGATACTATATAATCCTCTAAACTCATTGTCAGTGACTATGTCCCAGCTGAGTCTAATGGTAAACCTCTTGGCTCGTTGGAAGACTTGAGCCTACCCTTTTCCGCAGAAAGTGGCCAAATCTCTCCGCAGCAACCCCAAAATCTTGATGACACTCTTCCTTCTGAATCTAGAAGAAGTCAATCTTCAAGAAACACAATAAAGATGTCTATTCCTAGACCTACTACAGAGAATAAGTCAATCCCCTTAGGTATTTATTCTGTTCCTGAAACCTGCTGAGGCTAAAATACCTAGCTCTATCTTCTGTAATAAACTTATCATTTCTTACTCTATATATATTTTAATTGAGTGTGATCCTAATAAACTGTAAGGAAATTATTCTCAGTTTATAAGTTTTTATACTGTTGCTGAATCCCAGTTAGTAGATTCTGCACCTAGGTCTCAGCCATTGTTTTAATCATTATAAACAGTAGTAGCTGTTAGTTCTTCAGAGTGCTAACATCTTATTTTCTTCAAAGAGCTGGCACAATATTTAATTGTAGTCAACTTCATCTTGTGGACACCCCCAAGATCCCAACAACTGGTGCTCCTTGCCAAGAAACTCTTCCAAGAAAATCAAATGGATTCTAACCCCAATCCCCCTCCCAAAGGAAATGGAGGAATCAGCAACTGGATGCTTTCCTTGGGTGACTCTGAACCTGAGCTCACCCCCTCTCTCTTGTTCCGTTAAATGGTGGTACTATTTAAGATATTCCTCCTGTCACTGCTGATAACTACTCTATGGTAGTACAAAATGTAGCCACAACTATAGCTTAATTACTACGGGGAGAATTCACCCCTGATGTCAGATCCCAGAGATCATTGGCCTCATCAGTTTCTTCCACAATGCAGAACTTGTACGTCACTGTTCAGCTCCCTCCTTCAGCCATAAGTTCCTACTCCACTGATTGTTATCTATGTCAGTTTGTTCACCCTGTCATCCATCATTTACTGCAATTGGTAGCCACTCATCATTCAGAAGTCCTTTGAAATCTAGGTCTATTCTCTCAGCTACATTCTTTCATTCTTCAACTATAATAAGAGACATCCGCTTTTGGAAATGAAAACAAAACACTATTATTGATCTATGTAATACCATGGAGATTGTTCATTCCAGATTGCAGACTGCGGATTCCAGATTGGAAAACTTCACTCATTGGCATGTGGGAAGAGAAATCACTTACACCTCACAATAATTAGAACAACAAATGATCCAATATGTTCCCTATGAATCTGAGTGGGCCACCCAGCTGCAAACCCATCTCTTAGAAGCTTTCAGTCAGAACATTGTGGCTCCACAATGGGACTCTTTCCATGCTCTGCCACAGTCTCTGCAGGCAAATGTGGAACAAGTCCATACAGAACTCTCCTCCATAGAAACTTCTAGTACAACTGATTTAACCGGTCCATTTGGTCCCTCTGGTCCATCTGGCCTGCCTGGCGGAGCTATATCATCATCCCAGTACCCTTATCTTTAGAAAGTTGGGTAGCCTTGTTAGAGTTATCTGTAGCCACCATCTGTTCCTCCCTAAAATAATCCACCAATGGGATCATCAGGAATCCAGAATTCTCTTTACCTGCTCTGATGAATTGAATGCGCAAATTAGAGACCCTTCTCACTCTAGTACAAATGAGGGTCAACATCTTAAGGAACAAGCCCAAAATCACTCGCATGATCTGGATCAATTGCAAAACATTGTCACTTAATTACGTTTTGATTTGGATAATTCACCAGATGTTCCCATCACCGCTTCCAACTCTAATGCTGTTCTCATTTCTGCCCTGCAAGGTGATTTAGCTTTACTAAGAAGAGGAGTCAATTGCTTACAAGTAAGTCAGCCACCTCTCAACTCTTCTGGTGATTCCTATGATGAGCAAACAGAAGAACCTGTCATTAACATGATGAACCCCAATACCACATCCAAACCTACTTTTAAGGAGAAATATACCCCTGGAGAAGGAAGTATAGCCTCCTTCTTGTATGTCTATGAGAGTGCTATGGAAGGAGCTACTGAATGTCAATTGGTAAAACACCTCCCTTCTTACCTTAGTTATATGGTTCAAGAGATTATGGTCCATCATCTGATGACACATACTACAAGGATCACTGTCATAGATGCCCTAATAAGTGAATTTGGGAGTGCTCAGACTCTTAGTAATCAGAAGCAGGATTTTGTGGCTATACAGGTTAAGAGGGGAGAATCCAATATAGACTTTGCCAATAGATTCTATAGAGATGCTCAAGTTTTGGTAACCTGCGGGGGTGTTACAATTGACAATACCATCACAGCTGCCATATCTGCGGTCTCTGCTTTCCCTTATGTGCAAATCTATCTAAAAGGAGCCAAACACCAGTTTACAGCTATATTGGATATCAAAGAAGCCCTTCCAGATCTCCCTCCCAATCTGCTTCCAGCTAACAAAAGTGCTAATGAACTCACTAGACCTTCTCAAATTGTGACAGTGGATCCTAAGGCAAATATGAAATGCACTTATTGTAATGGACACCAACACACAGTGGAAGTCTGCTTCAAATGCCGGGTAGAAGAGGCAGAAAAAGGCCATTCAACCTAGGGAACAAGGCTCCCTTGATTGAAGAGCCTCCTATGCCTCCTTCTTTTATTAACACCTTCATTGGACCCAGTTGTTTTGTATTGGCTGCTCCAGAAGCAATTGATATCCCTGGACAATTGAAAGGATCTCTTTCTCTCCATGATCTCTACTGGTACCTTGGTTAAATCCATAGTAAGCCTATTATCTCTGAGTCTTTGAGTGAAAGACAAGCCTTGGTAGCATTAACCTTTGTTGATGTCAAAGAACCCCAACCTTGGCCTGACAACTTACTTGTCTTACTCATAGTCCCCAAGATAGATAATGCTAATTCATCTATTACCATAGGGCCCAACTTTGGGAGTAAGGTAGTCCAATTTGAAATTGTTGTACACAAGGTTAAGATAATAGCAATACTGGATACTGGCTCCCCAGCCAACTTTGTGTCAACTAGCCTTATGAGAAAGCTCAAGATGGCTCCCAATGTTAATTATTCCACCTCACATGGAGCTTGTGGACTAGCAATACTAAGGCTATAGGATCCTATTCTTCTCTCCCTCTTTGATTTGGAAAGCTTGTTCTAACTGCTCCTGCTATAGTATTAGAAAACAAAAATTATGATTTCCTTGTGAGCACTCAGTTTCTAGAGGAATTTGATGGAATTATCAATACTCCTGATAAATTCTTATCTCTACTTGGATACTGTATACCTCTATATCCCACCCCATCTATACCCAAATGCCCACAAAAGCAACAACCTTTCCTGTTAGAACAACCCACTAACATTATAACTTTACACTACCATGTACTACACAGTAAGATTAAGCTGCCTTTCCCTGCTGTAGATGCTGATGAAGGAATGCCTGTATGCTTGATGGGGAGAACTGTCATACCACCTAAATCTCAAATAATAGCTCCTATTGGGATCCAACTAGAGATTCCAAATACTCAACTAGCCATTATTTGGAGCATTGAAACCCCTTCCCCCAGAGAAACTTTGGTTTGCCCAGGAATATTAGATTCTGCTTGCAAAGAAGAAGTATCTGTGTTGATAGGGACCCTTCATGAGAGCCCCATGCTGATTGATACAAAGACTCCCATTGCTTACATTCAACTATTGAACATGGAAGATGTTTTATTCTTTACAGGCCTGTGGATTGTTACAAGATATGAGGTTACCTGACAAAATTACTATAGCTGCTCTGCCTTCCATTGGGACAGGTCTAACTTATGAAGAGAAGCAATCTGCCAAAATTTTACTGGAATAATATGCTGATCTATTCTCCACAGGTCCTTATGACTTTGGACTAATGAAAAACATG
The DNA here is from genome assembly GCA_014839935.2 of Entomophthora muscae. Lineage (NCBI taxonomy): Eukaryota > Fungi > Entomophthoromycota > Entomophthoromycetes > Entomophthorales > Entomophthoraceae > Entomophthora > Entomophthora muscae. Next base: position 13,300 of record QTSX02006719.1, on the reverse strand, counting down.
CAACATCAGCTGAACCTTGAAGATGACAAAGCTATCTAATTTTAGCCCTATCAAAAGTCCAAAGTAGAAGAATCTCAAGTTTCTGTTGAGTTGAAACAATTAATAGAAGCTGGACTCCTACAGCCCTCAAAAATTCTGTGGGCATCTCCTTTGCTACCACTCAAGAAGAAATATGGTTCTCATTGAGTGGTCATGGATTATTGGTAAATCAACTCCATTGCCAGAAAAGATAGTTATCCTCTGCCCAGAATTAATGACTCATTGAAACTCTTGTGTGGAGAAAACTACTTCTCAGCCATGGATTTATCTAGTGGGTACTGTCAGATTGATCTTTTGCCTGAAGATTGCAAAAAATGTGCCCTTATCTCTAGCAAAGGCCTATTTGAACAAACTTGTATGCCACAAGATTTATGTAATGCTTCTAAAACTTTCTAGAGAGCTATGAACAGCCTCTTAGGCAACCTCAAGATGACATATGTATTAGTTTACCTCAACAATATCATGATACTCTCTCAAACCTTTAATCAGCATTTTGAACACTTAAAGGTTGTATTCCAATAAATTTAAGAAGCAGGATTGAAGCTAAAACCCTTCAAGTGCTCATTCTTCAAAGAAGAAATGGAGTTCCTGGGACATCATGTTTCTTGAGAAGGAATGGCCCCTTTGTCTAATAAGATTTACAAAGTCCAAAAAATGGCCACCCCCACCAGTCTGTATGATATTCAGGTCTTCCTTGGGATGGTTGGTTACTATTGTCAGTTTATCCCCCACTTCTCTGAATTATCCAAACCCCTGATTCATCTCCTGCACAAAGAAGTATCTTTTCAACAGAATGAGAAGCAATATTATGCGTTCAAAGCCTTAAAAATTGCTCTAGCCACCTCACATGTGTTGATTTATCCAGACTTCTTTCAGATGTCCTTGTCATTTACTGATGATAGTTATATTGCCATTGGAGCTATATTGTCCCAAAAAGATGAAAACAGAGTATATCACCCTGTAGTGTATTACAGTAAGACCCTCTCCAAAGCCAAACATAACTACAGTGTGACTGAACAAGAATGCTTGGAAGTACTATTGGCCATAAATATTTCTGTCTATATCTGTATGACACTTATTTTAAAGTTATCACTGATCATTTCTCTCTGAGATGGCTGCAGAACATAAAAGATCCTGATGGAAGATTGGCCAGATGGGCTCTGAAATTAAAATGGTATCATTTCATCATCCTACACTGTGCAGGGGCTTTACACCAGAATGCTGATGGATTATCCCGCCTGCCTGTTGTAACTTATTTGATTGCCAAATAAGATAGACTATTTGATTTGATTGGTACTCCTGAGTTATGGACAAATGAACTTCTCAACATTCAAAGTTGCCTGAAAGACATGGCAACTGATACTCAAATCCAAGACAGACTCATGTATAAGAAAAAAGGAACTCAATGATTACCCTATATCCAACCTTCATATTAAATGGGTATCATCATGGAAGGACACATTAAAATAGAAAACAGAGCAGTTAAGAAGACTTTGGAATGGTTAAAGAGCCAATGTTATTGGGAAGAGAGTTAATCTCAATTCAACAAACTTAAATACATGCCTTGCCTGCAAATCCCATACAGGTCTCTATCTTATATTCAAGCATGAGATACATTCTCCTTCTTCTCCTTTCCATGTGGTTAGCATTGACTTTATAGGGCCACTATCCACTGAAATAGGAGGACACAAGTATATCCTGATTGTGATAAACCATTTAACAAAATTGGTAGAGGCTACGTCCTCCTCAAGTGCATCTGCTAAGTATGTAGCTTCTTTCCTTCTTCACAATGTGTTCTCTTGCCATGGAAGTCCTAGTGTGTTATTATAAAGCAATGGTCTAAATTTCACCTCCCAGGTGGTGGTTGAATTAACCAATTTACTTGGTACCTATCAAAATTTTACAGCCCCTTATCATTCAGCAACTAATGGAGCTGTGGAACAAGTCAACAGTACCCTAATCTCTATCCTAAGGAAGATAGCTTCCTCTGACCCACTACTTTGACCTCACTACTTAAATAGCGCTCTACTGTCTTATCAAATCAGCTATCATTGTATCATTTAAATGGCTCCTTTCAAGGCCCTGTATGGACGTGAACCTGTTGTACCTACTATCTTACCCCCTATTATCTTGTCTTATGGTTACAATTCCCCTGAAGTGGGAATGAGACTACTGGCTAACAAGCTATTCTGTTTACAAGCTTCCACCACAGATGCCCTGTTTACTACCACTAATTGAAAATCAATTGCTGGAAATAAGACACGTCTCAATCTCCCTGTCTATTCCCTTGGAAGTACAGCCTTGTTTTATCATCATCAACCTGGGGGGAAGAAGCCATCAATTGTCTACAAATTGGTCTGGCCCTTACAAGGTCATTCATTAAAGATATTAAGAATATTCCACTGTTGCTAAAGATACAAGACTCAGGGTGAACCAAGTTGATGGAAGATTCTTACAAGTTTATACTCCTCTGCACCAAGAGCTTGAAGGGGGCATTGTCAGCAACTATGTTCCATTCAAGTCTAATGGTAAACCTCTTGGTTTGTTGGAAGACTCAAGCCTACCCTGTTCCACAGAAAGTGGCCAAACCTCTCTGCAGCAACCTCAAATCTTGATGACATTCTTCCTTCCAAATCTGAATCTAGAAAAATTCTTTTGTCCAGAAACACAATAAAGACATCTATTCCAAAACCTACTGTGGAGAATAACTCAATCTACCCTAGGTAATCCTTCCATTTCCAACAGCCTGCTAAGGCTATAAATACCTAGCTCTCTCTTCAGCAATAAATTTATAATTTCTTGCTCTAAATTTATTTCAATTGAGTGTGATTGTCAGGAATTTACTTCAGTGCATTCCTGTCAACAACAATGAGGTGACACTAAATTTAGATAGCAATTGGAATCTTTGCCCAATTGAAGTTCCTAAAAATAAGGAATCAATTAGTAGAATGTGTTCAAAATGACTTCTGCTTGATATTCCGGTTGAATTTAATCCAGGGACAGGGATCAAACCTGCACCTTCTCAGGACTTAGTTGTTCACCTAGGAAGTGATGTTAATCTTAAATTTGAGCCCAAACAATTTCTACCTGTTAAATTAGGCTTCAACCAATCAAATGAAGCCAAATCAACTTTGAGCCATTCTGTAAACTCTCTTGGTGACATTGACAAGGCTTTGGACTCTTGTTATATAATACTGTTCTGTTGTCTGCTGTTCCTGTGGAGAACATAACTCCTGGTCTCCATCTTCTGTGGAGTAATGCAATGAATCCCCAAGCCTGACAGTTAGGGAATAAGTTAAGAGATGTAACCAATTAATTAAAGAATTTTAAATATTGAGGAAATAATTTATTTTTTCCCAACTTTGAAGCTCCCAACTGCTCCAAATCTCCTGAAACATCTCCAAACTTCCTCATCTCCTTTACCTATTTATTATATTATCTTCATACTACCATGCTATAAAAACCTGGCAAGTGATATTTTAATATTTGTTCAATCAATTAAGTCTAAATTCACCCCAAGTGAATTACTGCTCATTTTTAGCTTGACATAACCTGTTTTAAATCCTAACCATGAGATTACCCAAGACTTTAATTAGGGAGTCTATTGGGTATAAATGGATCTTCTGGATGATCTTGTTGCAGGCTGTCCAAGCCAGAATTTCTCTGGGTACATGAGCTGACTCTGGTACCTCCCCCAAAACTCATTTCTTGGATAATTCCTGGCGTCAGGTAATATCAGGAGTCTGGTACACCACAACCCCCTTGTCCCACAATCCACCTTAAAAGGAAGAACCTCAGAACTACCAGTCAGTCAAGAAGCCCACCAAACCTCAGGTTTTCTGCCCCTTGGCTTCAGCATTTCTCTTAAGCTATTTAGGAGCATACTTCTTCCTAGGACATTTCAATCTGCTTTTTGGACAATATTGCCTGTTTGGAGAGCTTTTTCACCTTGGTATGGTGTCTCTGCCTGTGGGATCTCTTGTGACTGGACTAAATCCATCTGAAATCATTCATCGTCTTAAAAGACTACTTCCAAGAAGGTGGGTGCCTGACAGTGATCCTCATAAACTGTAAGCAACTTATTCTCAGTTTATAAGTTTTTATACTGTTGCTGAATCCCAGTTAGTAGATTCTGCACCTAGGTCTCAGCCATTGTTTTAATCATTATAAACAGTAGTAGCTGTTAGTTCTTCAGAGTGGTAACATCTTATTCTCTTTGAAGAGCTGGCACAATCTTTAATTGTACTCAACTTCATCTTGGGGACACCCCCCAAGATCCTGACACTCATATCAAATAAAGTATCATTATCTTCTTCATTTCCCCTTTTATTTTGTTTTATATACTTCCAAGAAGTATATACACAACAGTGGTAGCACAGGATAGGTTACCTACACCTACATAACTTAACAGAAAAATCCCTCTAAAGAAGATAACCCAGCAGATGGAACTCCTCACTGTCTGGGGAAGATATGAAGAAGGTCAGGACATCCCCATGGGATATAGTCTTCAACAATATTCTTGTACCCACCAAATAATGCAGTAGTTTTTAAACCTGTTGAGATAAACACATATTATTCAGCTTATAACGCATGAACTCAGTCTAAAAACAAAATCAAAGTGGACATAAATCTATTGTAATTTAAATATAAGTTCATTAATTTTTGATTTTGTTTTTAGACTGAGTTCATGTGTTTTAAACTGACTAATATATGTTTATCTCAACAGGTTTGAAAACTACTGTACAACTTTCTCAGCATATAAGGAGTCCTGAACCTGCTTCCAGTACAAGACATACCTTAAATACCCAACATTGTATTCCAACAGTTACACTCAACAGGAATTGGAACATTCTTCAGGACTACACTGTGAAAACGCCAATCTCTGGATTAAAAGCACCCAAATTGTAAAGGAGTGTACAAATTAGAAACTGATGCCTCCAATTACGCAATAGGAGGAGCACTCCAAATTTAAACTGCAGAAAGGGACTTCCTCCCTGTAGCATATGAATCAGGAAAACTGTCTGATGGGGAGCAAAGATACTTGATCTATGACAAAGAACTGATAGATATTGTCCACTGTCTAATGAAGAAGCAATGCTACCTTGAAGGTGCACATATATTCAAAGTTCTAATCAACCACTATTCATTGGTATTCTTCAAGACTCAACAATCCCTATCTAGACAACAAGCTTAATAAATGGGCCTCATATAAAGGTATTCAATGATAATTGAGTACAAGCCAGGCAAGGAAATGCTTACTGAAGACACCCTATCAAGGCTATACTGTAAACATCTACTAGGCACTTATGGAAACTTCCAATTAGCCCATGTTAATCATGGGAAATCTTTAAGAGAGGTTCCCATCTGGTACACCAATGAACACCCAAGATAAAGTCCTTAAGAACAAACACCTGTTCAAAAACGTATACAGCACTCTATACCACATATTACAGAGCAACAATAGAGTGCCCTACATAATGTCAACACAAAAGATTGATACAATCCTTTGTTACCACAGAGATCTGGATCATACCTGTAGCAGGAATCTACATTAATACCTCAAAACATGCTACTGGTGGCCCAACAAGATGGACAAGATCAAAGAGGTGCTCAAAATATGCAAAGTATGTGAGAGGTACGCCTGCTCTAAGGGCAACAGCGCCCATGTTGACACTTTGTCAACATGGTCACTGTCAACTCAAAACTCTAAATCTCCTATGTTTTTTGCTAGTTGCGCTAGCTTAATTCTTTTTTTTAAAAAAGCGTTCAGGGGTGCAAACCCAGAAAACACGACAAAATTGTGGCCATTTCAACACAATTTAATATTAAGCTTAATAAAAACTCAATTTAACCAGATTTTTCCTTTACGTTTACTAATAAAAATTAGTTTATTTTTTATTCATTTTCATGACGTAAAAGTGTCAATGTTGACACTTTTTAAGCCAAACTTATTTTTAATACTAAAACTAAAACATCTACAATAAAAAAAATTAAGTGCACATTTAAAAATATTTTTTTATTAAATTATTATATTGAAAAATGCTTTGTGCATACAGTTGATTGTTAAAATGTTCATCTTATAAATATATATGTGGCACTTATTCTGGCTTTAAAATATTAAGTGGATTGGTGGCTAACGGCGATCCAATAATTTAAGTGTGAGTTACTATGTAATTTACTATAGAGTTTATTATTAAAAATAATGTTGACACTTGGAAATGCCGTTTATTTGCTTGTGATCATTTGCCAGGGTGGAGTTAAGAAAATTAGAGTGGTGCAATTAAGCTTAAATTAATATGTAACCTCCTATAAAGAATGTTGTAAGTGACATTGTCAACACTTTACCCTTTTCATTACTGAATACAACTTTCTTAAGAACTTTTAATATATACAATGGTAAAATATCATATTACCACTACCCAAATATTATTTTTAATAAAGAAATAAAGAACTTTGATAATTTTTTTATTTATTTTCATATGCTTTCTTTATTTTATTATGTGAGCAAAAATACACAGAAAACAGTTAATATTTGCTAGCCTGCTTAAATTTAATTAAACGTACTAAGTTTTTTATAGTAATCTTTCAAAAAAAATGTTGAAAGTGAGAATGTTGTCAAAAATAATGTCTACAATTTTTCTAATCAACAGTGAGAATTCAGCTTTTTTTACTAATTGTCACTCATAATGTTGACATTTTCCAGTTCTCACATATAAAACTTTATGTTTTACATAATAAAATCATCTGATTTTTTGACATGTTGTATTTTTAAATTTTCTCTTTCATATTTTATAGTTTTTAAAATAAAATCTATATCTAAAAATAGTACTTTTACATAAATCTCTTAACTTTTAACTTGTTATTTAAAACTATATCAAAATAAAAACTATACAAGTATTCTTTAACTTTTAAATGCCAATAAAACCCCTATAAGATTTAATTTTTTATTGATTATGCTTTATAGTTGTTTTGTTTTTTTTTTAAATAAATTTCTTTATTTTAAACCCTTTTATTTATTATTTTAGGACAAGAACACCTCTAAACAGCCCAAAGGAACCAAGTGTCCCTCTAAGCCCACCAAAGCCACCAAGAAGAAGCCTGTCTCATCAAAGAAGGCCACTACCAAGCCCTCCCCAAAGCCCTCCCATGAGCCCTCTCCTGAGAAGAGCCCCACTCACTCTACTGGGGGAGAGGAAACTGATGGTTCAGTTACTGACCACAGTTTCTACAACTCGGCTTCAGACAAGGAGCCAATCAAGAAGCAGCGTCAGGCCAAAAAGACCCCACCCAAGGATAATTCTCCTAAACATGAGGAGCACCAAGATAAGCTGCCTTCTTCTTCCCCCCACCAAACTCCCCTCCTTCAAGTTCATCTGGGGATGATACAAAGCCCTGCCCTGATTACTTCCCTGGCTTCCGCCATGCTCCTGCTGGCCCATGGGATCCTCTGTTGGACCACAATATCTGCAATTTCAACTGGAAGTTCAAGGTTTCTTCCAGCTTGCCAAAGTTTTTTCCCATCATGAGTGTCAAAAGTAGGCCAGCCATGGTGGCCAACAGTTACATCTTCAGCTGCAATAACGCCAACCGGGGCTTCAAGAGCTGGCACTATACCTGTGAGGACTGCTCCTGCCCAGTGTAGCTCAATACTGAGCGCTGGGACTTGGTACAGACCATTAAGGGTGATCATACCTGAATCATGTCCAAAACTACCATAGCCTGCCTTATCAAATGGTATATGGTGCAGGTCATGCTCACCTCAAAGGACCTTTCCCAAATCCAGCTGGCTGTGCTTGCCTACAAGTACCTCTCCCCCACCAACCTCAAGAGGGTGCCTGTCAGGCACCCACCCCTAGGGAGTAAACTCCCTAAGTGGTGATGATTGCAGGGGATTCAATCCCGTGACCAGGGATCCCACAGGCAAGGAGACCATCCCTAGATGAAATAACTCTCCAATAAGTCAGTACCTGCCTAGCAGGGGATTAAAACGCCCCAAGAAGAAATATTTGCCTAGATAACACAACAAGAAGGCCAAAGCCAACAGACAGAAAACTTGAGGCTTGGGAACCTGGTTGGAAGAACCAAAAACCTTGGTTTCTTCCCGGATATTTGGGTTATTTGAGAGAGGAGTTGCAGTATACAGATTCCTGGAATCACATGGCGCCAGGAGCTGTAAGGTTGGGACTTGAATGTACCCAAATCAGCTTATGAACCTATGGAAACACTGGTGAAACCGTCATAATCAAGACCATCCAAAGTAACCATTTATCCCAAGCAACTCCATAAGAGGAGTCTTGGGTAATTTCATGGTTTGGAAATTCAGAAGCTTAAGTCAAAATAAAAGATAAATAAACAATCCTTAGGTGAATGTAGACTTTATTGATTGAACAAGTAAAAGATAATAATTTACCATCATTATATAGCATGAATGCTAAATGATAGTCTGGAGATAAAAATAAAGGAGATCAATCACTTGGGGATGAATTTGGAGAAATCCAGAGATGGAGATCTTAGGCAGTTGAAGATTAAGTAGAATTATTTGCATTATTGATCAAATTAAACTGACCTCAAACACATTAAAACATTAAATGCTTAATAAGTTTGCCTTTCAGGCAGGAAAACACAGGAGAACCCCAATTATTCCCCAGTGTTAACTGGGGAAGGAGCACAAGGACCAACAACAGAGGCCAACAGAGAAGTCAGAGAAGAGAGGGTCAAATTGGTTGTCAGGTCATCAAAGATTAAGAGAATCTGATGAAAGGATTAGGTAACTTCTGATTGGTAGAATCAAGTTCAAAGGTAAAAATCACACTCTATGATATTATTAATTGTTCTCTTAGGTAAAGAGCGCCTAGAAGAGACCAAGACCTGGGTTCAAATCCTGTTGTGTTTCTGTGATTCCTGAGGCCTATTGGAACCCTCAAATTCAGTAAATAGTGAGCAGTTACTACCCACTAACCCAATTATTTTAGGAGACCCAATTAACCCCAAAGGAGGAAGTTTTTCTTCCACTGTACCAAGTAATGAATTTTTGTCAGGATTTTCCAAAGGAGAATTCCTGACAGTGTCAACCCACACCCAGTTGGTCAAGTTTGTGAGTGATAGGCGCCAAGCCTCAAACCCCCTGGCCAAGAGTGCCACCACAATTGAAGACCTGGTCCTTTCTGATGCCTTCAAGTAAACCAAGTATGGAGAGATGTTCCTGCTCCATGACAATGGGCAGGAAGTGGAGGATAGGATCATTGTCTATACCACAACCCAAAATCTGGAGCAGCTCAACACTGCTACCACCTGGTTGTGCAACGGCACATTTGCAACCTGCCCAACCCTTTTCAAGCAGCTTTGGGTCCTGCACAGGCAATTTGATGCCCAGGTTATCCCCCTTGTTTTCTTTCTCCTGCCTGGTGCCAAGACAGAAGTCTATGCCAGAGCATTCAAAATTTTCCAGGATGCTTTGACCTCCCTTCCTTCCAACCAGCTCCCCCTCCCACCCACGCCACAAGGGCCAATCCCTCTTCTGCTGAGAAGGATGAGTCCACCCTAGCCACAGAGCAGCTAGCTCATGCGCGCTCACTTGGGCCAAAGGTAATTATCATGGACTTTGAGCAAGCTCAGTTCAGAGCCTTTGAGGCCACCCTCAATGGAGAAGTACAGGGCTGCTTCTTCCATTTTAGGAAGGCCCTTGTCAAGAATCTTAAGAGTGAGAAAGACCTTTTTGACAATTATCTTAATGATGATAAAGGGATGTGCTGCTTTGCCATCACCCAGTTTGCTGCCTTGGCTTTTGTGCGGCCAGAGCATACTGGGATTGGCTTTGAGGCCCTCCTGGAGGACGCTTATATCAAGAAGCACTCCACCATCCTCAAGGGCTACCTGGATTACTTTGAGTGACAATGGGTAGGCAAGAAGGTGACTTCCCAGAGAGGAAAGAGTGGGGCCACTGCCCCTTGGAATTGCCAGGGCGCCTGCCTCAAGGGGGAGATGAAGATCACCTCCGGTCTGGAAGTGTGGAACAAGCACCTGAAGGTTAAGTTTGGGTCAAACCCCAAGTACGACAAGTTCTTCCAGAAGCTGCAGGAGGAGCCAGCACGGACTGTTTCCAAGTTTTGCAACCTGGCCAACCAGGTGGCCCCCAAGAAGAGAAAGTCCAAGGACCAGGACTACCAGGAGGATGTCCAGAATGTGGTCAAGAAGAAGTACAAGGTGGAGGAGATCAAGAAGCACCTAGAAGATGTTGCCACTGCTCTTGCTGGTGGCTTTAATTAGCCCAATAAACCTTGCTTTGCCTTGCCTGTATATTTTTACTTTTAAATTTTAATGTTTACTTTATTTTTTTGGATATTAATAATCTTTTTAGGTATAAATGGTAAGTTTCGGATACAGTTTCAATGTGGTTTAGTAAGAAATATCTTATATTTTGTTAATTTATCTTTAAGGTATGAGATTTCTTTTAGCTATGCTTATAAAAAGTATAATAAATTAGAATATAGAATTTTCTTATAATTTGTAGTTGTTATTATATATAAAATATCTTTATTTTTGGTTCATTGGGATTTTAATTTTTGTGGGAATAAAAAATAATTTTATAATAAAGAGTTTTTTTACATAGTAAATTGAAAAATACTTTCTTATATCTCTTTATTCTTGTTACTTATAGTAAATTTTATTGCATTTTTAAAATCTCTGGGGTCATTTTAGTAAGTAAAGCATTTAAAAATATTTTTTATATTAAAAATTTTCAGGGTTAAGTGTGCCGTTACTTAAAAAAGTGTTGACATCCAGGAGACAACATTATGTAAAACTGAGTTGTCACTTTACTATAGTGTTGACAATAAAAGTGTTGATGTGGCTGTGCCTGCCACTGTTGCTGCTCCAAGGCACCTCTAAAATCAATGATACTAGTGTCAATTACCCAACCATTCAAAGTATGGGCACTGGACATTGTGCGACCCATGCCTGGAGATAGCAAAGGCAGAAAATAAATTATCACAGCCATCAACTATGCAACTAGGTGGCCTGTAGCACAAGCTAAAAAAGAACACAAAGGCAATGATATAAGACAATTTATTGGGGAGAAATCATAGCCAAGTTTGGAAACCCCAACCTCCTGATTACAGACAGAGGCACCAAGCTTAAGGCCACTGACACCAATATCTACCTTACCAAAAATGGAATAAAACATATTATTACCAGCCTGTACTACCCACAGGCAAATGGACAAGTAGAACAACTAAATAGCTCACTAGTGGAAGCCCTCAGTAAGTTATCTGCTAACAATCCAAAAGCCTAGGTTTAAATGTTACCTATGGCACTCATGGTATGCAGAACGCAAGTCAACCACAACAAAGGCAAAAGCCTGTATGAACTTTTCTATGGTCAAAAGCATGCCCTTATTAGTACAACCGCAGGACCACAATTACCTCTACCAAAGAAGGTACCAGATGGAAGTAATCCCAACGTGCAGTGTTCTAGAAAAGACCAGGAAGATATGGAACAGAAAAGGATCAAAAGAGAGGCAATCCCATTGCAGGAGGAAAGATTCCAAGTTGGGGACAAGATTTGGATTGTCAACCACAATCAGCACAAATTGGATCCAGGGTTAAGAGGGCCAGGCATTGTCATGGAGGTCAAGCCCAGCAATACCTACCTCATCAAAGGAATTGGCGCTTGAACTGAACTGAAAAGCATGCACCATGAACAACTTTGCCTGTGCAAAGCAAGAAAAACACAATGTAACTCCCAACTTCCTGTACCCAATGCAAAACTGGACCAATATCAAGCCAAAATCCCCAACACTCTCAAGAAAATTCCTAAGTCTCTGCCTTTCAGCACCCCAGGGGGAGATGTCACAACATCTACAATTAGTCTCTCTCAGGGAAGTAATTCCCTGAGTGATCCTCTAACTAATCATTAAGTTGGTGGCACTCTTATCAATTGCCCATCTAATATGGGGATCAAACATTTTGAATCCTAAATGGAACATTACTTGGGTAAGCCCTATGACTAAAATGATGTACATGGGCAGCATGTGGCTTCCCATGATACTATATAACCCTCTAAATTCATATCAATAAAGTATCATTATCTCTTAATTTCCCCCTTTATCTTATTTATTATACTTCTCAGAAGTATATGAATGACATTAAAATGAGAAATAATTGCTTATTTCTCCTTATTTTATAAGTTAAGGATTGCTTTTATTGCATTTTAAGCTCTCTGGGGTCAATTTAGTATACTATAACAGTATAGATTATTTTTTATATTAAAAACTTTCAGTTTAGCAAGTAATGTAATTAAAAAGGGTCAACTTCCAGGAGTCAACCTGAAGAAAAACCAGATCATCACTTTAATTAATGGTCAACTATTGGGGATTTGCTTTCACCACAGTTGCCTCTCAACAATATTATTGGATCTGAAGTGATCCAGATAAAACTATACCATTTAACTGTGGAAGATTACCAGACTAGTTATACATCAAGGGCAACCAAACTTTAGGAAGTATTGATCAGTTAGCCTATAATATTATTGAGAGTAGTGCAACAGTAGGGACTAGTTTAAACCAATCACATTCTGTGACACTCATTAATGATCAGATTGCATGACCACCAATGCTACAGTAGTTTTAAAAGATATGGCAACAACCAAAAATACCTCAGATTTAAACAAAATGATTTCAGATTTGAACAAAATCCAAGTTGCGCAAGATTCAGGATTCAAATAATTTAAGTATTTTTGATGAACTGGAAAAAGTAAAACAATAGATAAAAATTCACTAGCCCATTATAAAAAATTAAAGCAAACATCAAGAGGTGTAGTTCAAACCACAAACAAAATGAACTGACACAACAAGTGGAATGGATGGATGCTATTCCGGAGTATATTATAATCCAATCAGGATTTATATAAGGCACCAACAGAAGAACTAAAATGAAAAAAACTTGAGCAATCTAGAAGCAAGATTACACAAGCACAAAACAAAATGAACTCATACAAGATGTGTATTATGAGCAGCCTAAAATAGAAAAATAACAGTTTAACAGCCAATCAACAGCTATCCAATTTAGGAACAGAGGCATTTTATTCATTTTCATGGCTCCAGATTTGTATGGAATGATTTTGAGAACCTTCCAAATATGGACTCAAGATTACAATAAAAAGAAATCATTGATTTTTAAATTTTCTATTTTTAGTGATTTTATCCTAGGTCTTTTACAATGATTTTTACTAGCAATATCTTTGACGGTGCCAGCAGCCAAGCCAG
>QTSX02006718.1:0-61830 GCA_014839935.2 Entomophthora muscae | reverse complement strand
GTTCAGTTCTGGGAAGCTTTTACTATGATTCTTTTTATAAAACTGTGCCAATCTACTGCTTTCCATCCCCAGTCTAATGGACAAACAGAGAGAGTAAACCGAAGTTTTGAGGTCTATCTATGTTGCTACACTAATGTGCAACAAGACGACTGTTGTGCTAACCTACCCTTGGCAGAGTTCACATAGAATAACGCCCCACACACGTCAACTCAGGTTTCACGATTATATGTCATTTTAGGCTAAAATTCTTCATTCAACATGGGTCCTTGACTGGTTAGAAATATGGAAGCTGCAACTGATCAAGCTGCTGCATTGAAGGGGTCATCAGGAGCTTCAGGTTACTCTTGCCGCTGCCATGACAACTTAAAAGGAATATGAAAATTGCAAGCGACAGGAGGGTCCAACCTACAGGCCAGGTGATCTGGTTGTGGTTGATGCCCTTAATATGAAGTTAAAGATCCCTTGCCATAAGTTAGGCCCCAAGAAAGTAGGTCCCTTCAAAGTGGAACACCAAATTGGTCACTCAGTGTATTGGTTAGATTCACCACCATCCTTTAAAATTTTTCATACCTTCTATGCATGTTTACTCACTCCCTTTAAGGGTGCTGGTGTGCCTTCTTCTCAACCCATTCTTGTTGAAGATGAGCCTGAGTATGAGTTAAATTGTATTCTGGCTTCCTGGAAGAATTGCCAACAACTGGAGTATCTGGTGTCTTGGAAAGGTTATCCTGATTCCAAAAATTTGTGGGTTCTGCACTAAAATTGTTCCAGTTCCCCTGAGCTCATCCAAGAGCTCTATAATTGCAACCCAACAGCCATTGGTCATCCTGAGCTTACTCTGGCAGCAATGAAACTTCCTCCTGCTCATAAGAACTTCTCCTTGTCCCATCTTCCTGACGGCGGTATTGTACCCCAGGCTAAAGCAGAGGGTGATGTCACAGTAGATTCCTTAATGCCAGGAATTATTTTTCCAAGTAGAAAAGCTCAAAAATCTGGAAAACCATCAACAAAAAGTAACTGATTTGACAGATTTAAATCAAACAGTTGGTTGAAAATGGGTTACAGCTGCTCCAGTTTGCCAGTTGTAATCAATTCCCCCTTGTAAGCTGACACTGATAAATAAATATAATATGAGAGTCACTTGATATGATCTTATTTATTAACACGTTCATCAGAAGTTAGTCACATAAGGGTTTTTTGCAACCTTGACTAGGTACTCACTTGACAATGCAGAAGGAATGGGAGCCAAGGATCCAGGTGGTATTGCTTAGTCAAATTTTGATATATATTGAATAATTTTCACTGTTTCAACTCTTAAGAGTTGAGTCCTCCTAAAATTTTACTCTATAAAAATCAAACATCCCTTGGTCTAACTTTAATTTAAATGCATCCTGTAGTTGGCCTGTTGTGCTACATTTCCTACAATTTAATTCTTAGCCAAATAATTACGGGAAGATGGGGGCCTTTCAACATAAGCACTTTGTCATTGCCTCTGCCCAATGTTAATCTAATGCCCACGAATTTAGGAGTTTTCCCCACTGTATCTGAAGCTGAGACACTTTTAAAATCTCAATGCCCTGAATTCTACGCTGAAGACTCCTTGATTCTCTCATAGGCTATTTATATTGGGCTCTTTTGGTTAGGGTTAATCATTTTGCTTAATCCTACTGTATCATTTGAAAATTTTATAAAACAGTATCTGAAGCTTTGTTGGTGGTTAATCACCAACTCTATGTGGATTTGAGTGGTGATTTCCTACCACATGGAGACTGCTTCTTACTATATTATCATTTCTGTCACAGCTGCCAGGTGTGGGGCAAAATTGAGAGGGGGGATTTTGTGAATCTTTAGGAGCCCATTGTAGCTTGATTTTTATTTTATACAATGGCCTTGTAACAGTTTTCAATGGAATTACAGCAGCCCACTGTTACCCATTTACAGATATGGGGCTTCAACCCATTTATGATAAGGGTGTGGAGCATGGTATTTTCATTAGTAATGACTTCTGGGGAAGCAACAAGCTCTTGTTACCAAGAAGAGAGGTATTCAGGGATGCTCTATGTTTGTTTGATTGCAAACAAGGGGTTTATGCTAAAATGGGTGAAAAGTTTCATTGTAGCAGGATTTGGTAGCAACTCTGAAGGCTGTCCAGGTGACTTTGTGTTCTGCTCAGCCCAGTTGGTGAACCATATGGCAGCAGGCCTGGCAAGGCGCCCTGGCGCAGTGGCAACCCACATGGACTCAGGTACTTAAAAAATTTGAAGGCAGGTTTCTGTGGAGTGTAGCCAACTTATTATGTTGGCCCCCTTCACACCACCCATGAAGGATTCTAGTTGCAAGTTCCTCATGCGCTGACAGATCATACTGAGATGGGGAACTCTAACGTAATGTTGCCCCAGGAAAAGTTGGTTGTAGATGCTGGTGAGAACTAGTTGGTCTTAGTATATAAAATAACCTTCTGGGATGTCCACATCAGGGATGGGTAGGAAGGTTTCCTGGTGAGGTGTAGCATTAGGCCAGCACTTCATCCTTTCTTGGGGGAAATTTTCTTATAGGTAGGTTTTTAATCAACCCTACTGCTGCTATCACTGTTGTAACTGAACCAATAATAGTTCAGTATTTAGATTGGGGAAGACAACAGTCCAAATAGAAAGGGTAATAATAGGAATATGATGTGTTTATTCTAGGAATAGTACAGTTGATATACTGTTTTTGGGAGCCACAAGTTGCCAGGGGTTGGCATAGTGGCATGTTCCATGTAATGTTCTGGCTGGGAATAACTTGATGGTGGGATCAGTGTGTCAAATTAATAGCACTCCTAATTAGGATATAGTGCCTGCAATTTAACATTGCACACAGATGGATTCATATCATTAGTCATGTCATGGGGCAACTCTTTGAGTGCCCCCTGTGTATTGAGAGATACATTGGTGGATGAGGGGATAATCTCAGTTGCAACAAATTGTTGAAAAGAACATCTTTATATCCTATCTACTATCTGGGGTTGAAGAAAAAAGTTGGAATTATTTAAACTCATGGCTTTATAAAAGTATTTTAATCCATGTAAACTTTTGACAATTGAATTTATTAAGGTATTCCTATTTTTATCACTTGAATGGCTAATTAATTAAAAGGTTTTGTAGTGGCTAGCTTGGTTTCAATTATTCACTTATGGTATTAAAAAAGCATTGCAGAATAGAGCAGGCAGTAAGTTTGACCTAACAAAAATAGCTGGTTTTGAATAAAAATTTCCTCTTTTATGTGCCTTCAAAAGCCATTCTTGCCTACTTTTAATCATGCATGACAATCATGTTGAATAAATAAGATCATATATATAAGATGATGTTCCTTAATTAAAAATTCTTAAATATTAAAAAATGTTTAAAGCCAAAATCTATGCAGGTGATACAAACATTCTAGTATTCTGGCATTTTATTTGTAACAAAGATATCAAGCATGAAGTATACTTCATTGAAAGATAAAAATACTAGGAATAGTTAACAGTAAGATGATAACTTAAGCAAACATTTTGCTGTATACAGCTTTTTCTTTTTGCTTGCGTGCCTGGTTTTTCTAGAAAAATTAGAGAAACTCCCTCAAAATTAGTTACCTGGACAACTATAACAAGCTCCTTTTTGATGGCAGGATCAGATGGTGACAGCTCAAGTGCTTTAGATAAATCTTTCTGAGCATCATCATATCTCTTCAGTCCAGAAGAAGCAACAGCCCGGCGGTACAAAGCTTTAGAGTGGTTTTCCTTAGAAAAGTCAGGCTCTCCAGCCTTTTCAATGACTTTGGTTGCAAAATCAATTGCATCCCGGAATTTCTCAAGCTTGATGTTACATAAGGCCAGATTAAGATAAATGGAAACTTTCAGCTGAGAGAATTGAGGGGGGATCGAGGGATCAACTTCTTTGTCATCCTTATCAAAAACAGGATACTCATTCAAATAACGTAAAGCCTGCAGGTTAGATTAATTTTTTAAACAAGAAAGTACCTTGTTATACTTGCGAATAGCAATACAAAGATCACCCTCTTTAAACTTATTGTTACCAATCAATCGAATTTCCTACAAGTTTAGTATTTCAATTGATATAAATAAGCAAACCTGAGCAGCTTTGAGACAGACAGCAGCTGATTTTTCTTCTTCCATATCATCTAGCAACTTAATATACTATAGATAGAAAAAAGGCTACCTGGATATTCTTCATAAGGATCTTCCCCACCAAATGCATCAAGCTTAAGAGCAGAGTCATCAGATCCAGTAAATTCTCCACAATCTTTAATAAGGACATCTTTAACTGGTTTATCTTGTTCACCAGTAGGACTGTTCTCAATAGCACGCACAACACCTTTTCCTTTGATAACTTTTCCAAAAATAACATGCTTGTTATCAAGATGTGGAGTCTAAAAATGGTATAAGCAAAAAAGTTTACATTTGATCTTACAGCAGTAGTGGTAATAAAGAATTGTGAGCCATTAGTTGCTGGGCCAGCATTTGCCATAGAAAGCAAAAAAGGTTGATCATGTTTCAGTTCAAAATTTTCATCTGAAAATAAGTTAAATTTAAATGAGATATCCAAATAGTACCTTCAAATTTTTCTCCATAGATACTTTCACCACCAGTTCCATTTCCATTAGTAAAGTCACCACCTTGGCACATGAAATTCTTAAATGTTGAATATAAAATCATTTTAAAAAACCAACCTTGATCACACGATGAAAGAAAGATCCTTTGTAATGGAGAGGTTTTCCAGAGCTGGTAAATCCTTTTTCCCCTATAATATATTAAGCCCTACTTAAAGATAAAAATTACCTGTGCAGAGAGCCCTGAAATTCTCAGCAGTTTTAGGGACAAGATCAGCAAACTATTTGAATAAGTATTGATATAATTATTAATAATTACCAGCTCGAAGATAATTCTTCCTTCAAGTTCACCGCCTATTTCAATATCGAAAAAGCACTTTGGGTTCGTAGACATCTTATGTTAATATAGATTTCAAATGTAGTAGTTTTTGTAGACTTAAAACTTGGTTTAGAGCTGAACTTTATCGTAGGGTATCTAGGGTATGAAGAGTTTTGATTTTTAGGAGAATGGAGGCGAATATGAAGGACAATCGCCCCAGGACTTCTCCAGTCGCTAGAGAAGATTTTTAACTGCGTTTTAGGTTAGAAAATCTTACCTTTTTTTCGTCTGGATGAGGCCGATGACGGATAAAGTCGTGCCTAAAAGATAGCTCGGTTTTGATAGCTGATACTGCTGCAGGAGGAGCTGTTGGACACTTGGCAGTGTCTCGCAACATTACCTACCTGCAGCAGTATCGTTCAAAGTGGAAAGATTAAGGAATCGACTTATAATAGTCTGGTTCGATTAAAAGGTAAGAGATGATAAAATTGATTTTAAAACTTACTGATTTTCATTGGAGCATAATATGATATGGTTGATTTTGATTGGTTTATTTTTAAGTCCGAACCTTCCCGACGACGGCCGACGTTGCACTTCGCACATCACACATGATTGGTAAAAAGGATGCGGCTATCCAAATATTATTGGATAATTTTAAACATAGAGATTAGATTTTAGATTAATTATCAAGTAATCCTCACTTAACTTTAATACTAACTTATTCAGTTCAAACACTTTAGATTCAATTCAAACTAAAGGTAAGCCTCAATATAAGCATTATGCTAACTATTTACTTCAGAAAATATCAAGAATATTAAAGGTAATTTTGAGCTTTAAATTTCGAAGCTAATTTCGTTTTAAAGAGGTAATTAAAAATTTTAAACAACTATTTCTTTTCAAAATTAAAAATTGAGGCTGCATTTCAGGTATTCATTTTTAATAAACTACTAACCTTCTTTTCCTTTTAAATGGACTAGGCACACAGCAGATCTTGGGGTGGGAAGTCATTTTTGTCAAACTTACTAACCTAGATTAAGAAAACCCAGGTTTTTGCCCTGCAGCAGATCTTGGTTTGGTAAGTGAATTTTCTAATTACTAACTTTTTTAAAAATGCCCAGGTTTCACTGCAGCAAATCTTGAGCTGTTAAGCTTTTTGCTAGCCTACTAACCTTTTAAAAAACCCAACTTTCCAACTGCTGCAGACTCATGGATTAGGTAAGTCATCTTTTCCAAACTACTAACCTTAATTTCAAGCCCCAGATTTCTGCCTACAGAAGGTCCTGGGGTGGGTAAGTTTTTTAGAGTAAATATATATTTTACAACAAACTGTTGGTCTAATTCAGTTTATTGATCCAACTAGCTTTTTAAACCCAAATTCATTTTTTTATTAGTTATATCTTTGAATATTTAGATTTATCTTATTTTTATCTGATTAATAAATATCAATATGTATATTTTAAAGTTACTTAGTTTTAATTTCTCTACCAAGAAATTATAATTTGCTTAGAAAGCTTCTAATTAATCTTCATATTTTAGGTGTTATAATTAAGTTTTGTCTTAAAATAAAAAACAAGAGTGTCCTGACTCTCCTTAAATTCTTTTTCACCCAAATAGCACATTCATAACAGTTTCTTATTTCACCTCCCATCTGATAAACTCCAGCACCACATAAACTACTATAATATATAACAGCCAATATAGATTTTTTAACTTTCTTCTGCTCATAAAATTAAAGGTTTTCTCATATAAAAGACCATCATAATTAATTAATTTTCTGAGATAACAAAAATATATTAGAAAACTCATAAATAATCAATTTCAGACCATATTACAATATTCATTTTATCAAGTGTTTTCTACTAAAATCAAAAGCAATATAACATACAAGAGAGTACTGAATCCATAAAAATAAAATGCAATCAAATCAAATGCTATGAAGCTGAAATAAAAAGCACATTAGATAACTAAAAAAATCTACAAAATCAAACACTATCTTGTCAAAATAGGAAATAATGATATCAAGAATCAGAGTACCACATAGAATTAACATATGTGTAATAAGAAATTGATATCAGCATGTTAATAAATAAAATATGCAGTCATCAACAAATAAAGACTGTATCTTAGTGTCATGTATATACTTCTAGGAAGTATATTAAACAAGATAAGGGGAAGATTTAAGAAGAGAATGATGATTTATTGGATATGAAATATAGAATAATATATAGTATCATGGCAAGCCACATACCGTCCATGTATGTCATAGGGGTCATGGGGCTTATCTGAGTGATGTTTCTCTTGAGTCATGAGGCTTATTCAAGTTGTGTTCCATTTAGGATCTGGATTATTTGATCCCTGTAATAGATGGTCAACTGATAGTAGTGCCACTGGCTTACTGGTTTGTCGGTGAGCCATTTGGTGAGTCATTCAGTGATCTACTTGGGGTGTTAATTCCCTGAGAGGGAGTAATCAAAGATGTTGTGATATCTCCCCCTGGGGTGCTGGAAGGCAGAGCCTTGGGAATTTTCTTAAGAGTGTTGGGGATGCGCGCTTGGTATTGGCTTAGTTTGGTGTTGAGAACAGGGAGTCTGGAGTTGTTCTGAGCTGTTCTTGCCTTACATATGCAGAGTTGGTCATGGTGCATGCGTTTTAGTTCAGTCCGAGCTCCAATTCCTTTGACAAGGTAGGTGTTATTGGGCTTGACTTCCATGACAATGCCTGGTCCACGTAACCCTGGGTCCAATTTGTGTTGGTCGTGGTTGACAACCCAGATTTTGACCCTGACTTGGAATCTTTCTTGTTGTAATGGGATTGCTTCCCTTTTGACCCTTTGGTGTTCCATTTTCTTTTGGTCTTTTCTGGCTTGTAGTATGTTGGGGTTACTGTTGTCTGGCACCTTTTTGGGTAGAGGTAGTTGTGGCCCTGAAGTTGTACTGACGAGAGTGGGCTTTTGCCTGTATTGTGGTTAACTTGTGTTCTACAGACCATGAACGCCGTTGGGAGCATGTCAACCCAGGCCTTTGAATTGTTAGCAGATAACTTACTGAGGACTTCTACAAGCGCGCTGTTTAGCTGTTCTACTTGTCCATTTGCTTAGGGGTGATATGGGCTGGCTGTGATGTGTTTTATTCCATTTTTGATAAGGTAAATATTGGTGTCAATGGCTTTAAGTTCAGTGCCTCCATTCATGATCAGGAGTTCAGGTTTCCTGAACTTAGCTATGATCTCTTTTCCAATGAATTGCCTCACATTGTTGCCTTTATGTTATTTTGTAGCTTGTGCCACAAGCCATCTGGTTGCATAGTCAATAGCTGTGATGATGTACTTTTTGTCCTTGTTTTTGCCAGGCATGGGTCCCACAATATCCAGTGACCATACCCTGAAGGGTTGTGTGATGGATACGGGTACTACTGACTTGGGTGGTGCTTTGGTGTGGGCATACTTCTCACAGACTTCACATTGTTCCAGTACCTCTCTGATATCATCTAGCATGTTAGGCTACCAGTGGTGTGTCTTGAGATATTCATGCAAGTTCCTCCTACAGGTGTGTCCCAAATCTTTGTGGTACCAAAGGATTGTGTCAATCTTTTGTGTTGACGGGACATAGGGTACAGTGTCATTATTTGATAATATGCAGTGTAGAGTACCATATACGTTTTTGAACAGATGTTTGTTTTTGAGGACTTTCTCTTGGATGTCCATTGGTGTACCAGATAGGAACCCTTCTTTGAGATTCCCCATGATTAACATGGGCCAATTGGGGTCTTCATCAGTGCATAGGAGATGTTTACAGTAAAGCCTTGACAGGGCATCTGCAGTCAGCATTTCCTTTCCTGGTTTATATTTGATTTGCATGGGGTATCTCTGTATGAGATTCATCCATTCTGCTTGTCTTCTTGACAAGTGTTGTGGTGTTTTGAAGAATATCAGCAATTTGTGGTTGGTAAGTACTTTAAACGTTTGGGCTTCTTCCAGATAGCATCGCCACTTCATGAGGCAGTGCATGATGGCTATCAATCCCTTTTTGTGTATGGGATATCTTTGTTTGCCATCCAATAACTTCCTTGATTCATATGCCACAGGGAGGAAGTCTTTTTCTGCTGTTTAGATACAGAGTACTCCTCCTATGGCATAATCAGAAACATTGGTTTCTAGCTCATAGATTCCCTCATAATTTGGGTATTGGAGGATAGAAACAGTGACCATGTGTTCCTTCAGTTAGCAGAAGTGTTGGTCTTGTAGCAGTGTCCAGACAAACTTGGTTGTTTTGCCTGTAATGGCTGACAGGGGGGCTATTAGGGCACCCCAGTCAGGGATGAACCTTCTTATATAGTCTATCATCCCAAGGAAAGGTCAAAGTTTGCTCTTATTTCTTGGGGCTGACATTTTGGTTATGACACATATCTTGTCTGGGTCTGGTTTGATTCCGTCCTTGCTGATGATGTGACTGAGGAATGGCAGTTCTGCCAAGAAGAATTCACACTTTGAAAGTTTTGAAACCAATTGGTTCTCTTCAAGGGTGCAGATGACCAGGCAGATGTCTTTCCAGTATTGTTCCAGGTTGGGACTGTAAATGATGATGTCATCCAGGTAGATAATTGTTTGTTTTCCAATGTGTTCCTTGTAAATCTTGTTCATGAAGGTCACAGAGATACTGGGAGCGTTTGTCATGCCAAAGTTGAGAACAACACATTCAAAGGATCTATATTTAGTTCTAAATGCGGTCTTTAGAATGTCTTCAGGTTTCATGAAAATTTGGTGGTAACCTGCTGTCAAATCAATTTTTGTGAAGATTTGGGACCCCCAGGGCATCAAAAAGATTGTCAATAAGGGGCAGGCGATACCTGTTCTTAATTGTGACCTCATTGAGCGCTCTGTAGTTGGTGACCAGGCAGAGTCCTCCATCTTTCTTTGCTACAAAGAAGACATTAGCACTAAAAGGTGATTTTGATGGTTATATGAGTCCCTTTTTGAGCGCTTTGTCATAGTAAACTTTTAGGGTGTTGTCTTCTTGTAGTGTGAGGCAGTAGATAGGTTGTGCTTTAAGTACACTCCCTTTGAGTGCAATTTTGTGCTGTATGCTGCGGTCAGGAGGTATTCCTGGCAGTGTTTCTTGGAAGACAGTGGGAACTTGTTAACTAGTTGGTCTCAGATGGAGTCCTTTTCATGCCAAGTATCCATATTTTTAAAGTGGATGACCTTGTATGTACAGTTATTTCAGTTGATTTTGCTAGGGTTGGTTTCCTATTCTGTTTCCATGATTTTCACAAATACATGGTCTATCATAAGCCTATCAAGGTGAGTTGGGTAAACATAATGATGTACTTCTCCTTGTTATATGGTGAGGGTATCACTATCCCAATCAATGTGAGGTTTGGTCTTTCTCATCCAGTCCAGGCCAAGTATAATGTTGTATTTGGGAATTGGTATGATGGGGCCACTAAGTGTGGTTTGCACTTCTCTGATCTGGGCGCAGAAAGGTTTTGACTCTTGAATGACTGGTGTGCTTCTGTTATCCGCCATGATGATTCTCCTGATACTGCTTTGGGTGGTAGGTAGTTTCATGAGGTCAGCAACTTTCTTGTTGACAAGGGATTGGTCTGCTCCAGTGTTAACCAGTGTGGTGCCCTGGTATTTGCAAAAACAGAAAGGATAAATGAGGAGTTTATTTCCAGTTTGGGAAGCAAACAGTAGAGGGTTTCTGGAGGGTACTTGGATCATGATAATTAAGTCCACGTCTTGGTCCCTGTACAAGTCTTGTAGATTGGGGGATAGTGGCTTGCCTAAGCACTCCCCTGAGCTTTTACCTCCTTGTTGGTATCTTTGGTGCTTGCCTGGTTGGCTTGTGCAGTGCAATTCCCAGTTTGAGGATGGGTGTTGTTGGCTCAGTTGCCTTGCTTATTGGGTCAGGGATCCTTATTGGCTGTAGAACTCTCCTTGCGCTTATTGGTTGTATGTAGGTTGTCATATTTTTGAGCTGCGTGTTTTTCTTCCAAGAACACATCTTCAATGTTCTTGCAGCGGGTCATGTCAAACTGACATCTAATGTGCGTGGGAAGGCCATTGTAGAAGTTCAAACATGGCCCAGGTTCATCAAAGTTGATGGTGTTGGGCACGCGGTCACGTAGGTCTTTGTATGCAGCAATGTACTCCTCAATTGTTCCTGTCATCTTGAAGGTTTGAAGCTATGTCATAATCACTACGTCAGAATCCTTCACGGAGAACTTTTCAAGGAATTCAGCTTTGAATAACTCCCAGTTTTCCTTCTGGTTGGGGTGTTGGGCTAGCCATCTGCTTACAAACTGTGATGCAGTTCCTGTAATGAAAAGTGTAATTTCACTGACCCAGAGTCTTTGGGGGTAGTCCACTTGCTCAAATTTTCTTTGTATACTGTTGATCCAAAGAGAGGCATTTTCCCAACGTAGTCCTGCAAAAGCGCCAATTTTGGTTGTACACAGGTGTTGGAATACAATATTGGGTATCTCAGGCTGTTATGATCCTGTTATGGTTGGTGCTGTGGGTGACAATCTGCAGGCTTTGAGAGTGTTGTATTGTTTGATGGGTACAAGGATGTTGTTGTAGATAACAAAGCCTGTGGGAACGTTTTGTCCTTCTTTGTAGTCTCTCCAGCCGTTCAGGAGTACCATTGCTTGGGTCTTTTTCTTAGGAGGAATTTTTTCTTTGGGTTGGGTAGGTATGGATAACCTATCTGTGCTACCACTGTCAAGTATATACTTCTAGGAAGTATATTAAACAGAAAAAGGGGAATATTTAAGAAGAGAATGATACTTTATTGAATATGAATATATAATAATATATAGTATCATGAAAAGCCACATGCCGTCCATGTACATTATGGAGGTCATGGGGCTTATCTGAGTAATGTTCCTCTTGAGTCACAAGGCTTATTCAAGTTGTGTTCCATTTAGGATCTGGATTGGGTGATCCTGTCATAGATGATTGACTGATAATGGTGCCACCAATTCACTGGCTGGTTAGTGAACCATTTGGTGCAACATTTGGTGATCTGCTTGGGGCGTTAATTCCCTGAGAGGGAGTAATTGAAGACGTTGCAACATTAGTAAAAAGATGTATTGCAAAAAGAATATAATAAGCCTATAAACTACAAAATAGTAGTTCAGGAACCAAAGAGATTTTTATAACACTTACTTAATCTTTATTAATATGGGTATTGTAATGTCCATTGGAGTTCAAATATATACTGAAAATAAAGAATTTAAAGGGCTTCAGTTTCAAGATTTGGATAAAAAATACTGTACTTTTCAGAGCTGTTGATATCAACAACCAAAAACAAGTGCTGGTGTGGGGTTCCTAGTCACCAGTCCCCAAAGTGTGTCCTGGGTTGTAGCCAGGGACTGACTTGGAGGAGTTGTCATTCTCCAACAGTGGTGAATGATTGATTAGGAGCTTATACTTGGCTTGCATAAGAGCAAACTCCTCCAGTACCTTCCCAATTACTAGGCAAGCGTCTCCACCATACACTTGTACTTCAGCAGGCGTCAGCCCTTCTGCAGGTTGATGCCAATCTTTTAATAGTCTTGCAAACTCTCCCCCAATAAACTCTCTTCCTCTATTTGTCATTTCCAGATGCCTAGTCACCTTCTCCCACTCCTCCTGGGCAGACTTACTAGAGGCAAACTTTCTGCACCCTAGGCAATAGGATTCCTTGTCCCCTGGGCTAGGATAGAAAATGTGGGGTAATTGACTCATAGGACTTATATTCTTTCTTTACACAGAAAATTTGGATAGGGAATTGTAATAGGCACTTTATTCACAGTCAGAAGGAAGATCCCCTTAGAAACCTTCTGATATATGGCCTTGGGATAGGGAGTAATAAGGGGTTTGTGCCAATAATTGGAGTCCTTTAACAATCTCTTGGACTCCTTGTACTTGGTCTTTGGCTCCTGCTCCTTGGTCTTGGGCTCCTGCACCTTAGCTGTAGGCTCCTGTGTTCTAATCTTGGGCTCCTGCGGTCTGTTCCAGCTATGGCTTCCTATTCTTGGTCTTTGGCTCCTTCTGTAGCTTCTGTGGCCTTTGTAATCCACTTGATCTAGTCCCTGAAGAGTCTCAGATAGCTCTCCCTTTTATAGCCCCTTGTTTCAGACCAAAAATCTCTCTTAGAACTCTGGTTCTTTAAAGCTTAAACTATCCTGTTTTTCTTCTTCTATAATATATTAAACCTTTAAACTTACTTCAGCCAATAAAAGCCCTGAATTTTCTGCTTCTGCTCCTCATTTTTTAGACTTTGACTTTTAAGTTAAAGCCCTTAAAAAACTGATCAAATAGACTCCGGTTTGCAGCCAATCACACGCCTCAATTCAACAGTTTTGCCAAAACAGTTTCCTCAGATGACCCATCCCTGACCCTGGTTCAAACCTGAGGCTGTCTTGCTCTAGGTAAACAACTGCTCCATGTTTCAAACGGTTTTTTCAGGGCCTAGAGTGCCCTGGACAGTCAGCTGACCTCTCTAGAGATGATTAAACATGCAGCATGGAAACCCCCACAAAGCACTTCCCAGGGCAAAATACTCCCTTTCAACTAAAAATGGCCCGGGATTTGAGAGGCACACAATCCTTGAATCCCTGGCATTGAGCCTGTTAACAAATCTGGGCCATCTACCTATCAGGAAATGGCACATTGGGAACACAACCGTTCAATTGGGCAATTGATTCATTGCGGGAGCTAAAAATAACTGTAGCAACTTGCCATGCTGCAAAATTCAAAAGGTTCATGTTATAGCAGCCAATGAGAGCTCACCCTCTTGGCCAAGCACACAAATTCCAGGTAAATTGCAAATCCACCTCCAAATGATGCCATCAGTTCTCTGGTGGCACAAAAGGCCATAGAATCATCAGTAAGTATAAGTAGTGAGGGGGATAAGCCCTCCTCACTGTTGACATCTTAATAAAGCAAGTTTATGCCTAGAAATTATTATCTTATTGCAGGAATTGTCTATTTTTGCTCAAATTTAATTATTTTCTTTGCATCTTTTTGTGGATCCACCACAATATACAAACTAGCCTATCCACATCCACCTGGTTATCCTCCTGCTGCCCTTGTTGAACCACCCCGCGCCCTTGATCTGGAGTATTTCCATCCACACCATTTGGATCTGCCGCCAACCATGAAGGAGATTCTAACTGCACCTCCTCTCCCAAATGCGCCACCCACTCAGGACTTCAGCAAGCTAGTTTTTGTCTACATCAATGTATTGGGGCTGGCCAACCAAGTTGTGCCCCATACTGGGAGTTGGCGCCCCCTGGCCACTGCCCTCAACTACCTGGTACGGATCACGCCTATTGTGTACATGGCCTTTCAGGCCCGGCCTGCCTCCCCTGTGGGAGTCCAGCCGGACTCTGATATGGGCTGTGACAGGTTTTGCCTTAATTCCTGTCACGTTTCCCTGGCAAATCTCAAGCGCTTCCACATATGTTTTACTTAGGCAAATTTTGACCCTTCAATTTATCAACGTTTCTCCGTGTTTCTCTGTGTTTTTCTCAATGTTTTGCAACTTTGAACCTACTTTCTGATTGTTCTTTCATCTCTCCTAGTCGTTCTTAGCAAAATTTGCTCTTTTGCCTTCATAGTTTCTCTGTTCTTCTTCCAGCTTCTTTCTGGCTCATTTCCTCTTGAATCCTTCTTTTTAAAATAACCTATAGTTCTAACAAACTATATGTTATTTTTCCTCCTCTTTCTTTTCTATTATATAATTTTTAATCCTTTTTAATCATAATCAGGCAGTATTTAATTATTATTTAACTGCTTCTTTATATCTATTTTCCTCTCAAAAACCACTAAAATCAGCTCTTCCAGCCTTTGCATCTAGTCTGGCTAGTTCATCCTCTCAGCTCTTCAGTTCTTCAGCACCAACTTCTGGTCTTTTGGCCATCCTACTCTATGATCAGCTAGTCCTGCATCATAATCTTCTTGTCCTTCAACTTATCCTCAACCAGTTCCTCAACAAATCCTCACTAGGAACCTTCTTTGTTCCTTCTACACACTGAATCATATTGGTTCCTTCAATTCAATATGAATTAACAGTCCATTGACTAGCCTTCACTGTGACTAAACGGTCCCTCTTGCTAGTTTTCTCTGTTAATTCTGTGAACCACCTTGGTTCTTTATCTCAGTCCCTATTACCAGAACTTGTAGACCCAAGCATGAGTCTACATTGAACTGTTGTTTGACTGAGCCCTCACAAGTGGCAATCCAATTAGGCCATTCAATCATAGATCAATGTCTATGTGTTATCTTTACTCACCCAGATGATTAAGTCTGGGATTTTAGTTGCAGAGTAATCAGCTCCACTTCCCAGAGGCCTGATCACACCAAGTTTTGCAGCTTGCTTCCTCAAGCAAGCCGCCTTAATGACACCTCTGAGCACTTCTATACCCTCCAATGCTCAGTTTGGGTTCCCCTAAAGATCCCATAGGGGCATAAACAAGGACACCCTACCAGTCCATTAGGTAGGATGCTTGCTCACAGACCTCCTGTAAGCGTATTAGGGTACGTCAAGCTCTCAAAGCTCTTCCCCTCCCTGGCAGCCCACGTTACCCACCAGGGGTCCAAAACCTACTCCCCCAGACAGATAAAGTTCCCTGCTTGCTATTTCAGTCTTCACCCTTCTGCAGCCACAGTTTCCTGCGGGGTGGAGCACTATAGCCTCAAGCAGCCAATTCCTTCTGCTGGGTGGAGGCAACATCTGCCCCTGGTAGTCCTATGTTACTCACCAGGCAGGCCTTACTTACCCTAGTAGACCATGTTACCTACTAGGCTCACCCTACTTACCCCTAGCAGCCCTATGTTACCTACTAGTTTACAGCGTCACCAGCTAACCACACATTGTCACTCTTTGGAATATTATCTTTATTTGAAGCCAAATCAACCCTCACCTGCAAAACAGCACACATGTGGATCACCACAGCTGGGCACACAGAAGTCATGCACAAAAAAACTTAAGTGGGCTAATTTTATTGTTAATATGTATAAATTGTTGATTTTTTGTGTGTGCAAACTTAGTGTTTTATGTTTGGGTTAGTCTGTGTATCTCAACCTCTCTTAAAAGTACTGTAATTAATATCCTGTCTCTTAAATGTCAAAATATAATGCATAATAAAAAGTACAAATCTCTAATAAAGCCTTGATAATAGTATAATAGAGTATTTACAAAGCATACACCCATAATTCTCTAAGAAAAAGTAGCCATCATAATAAAGATATCATTTTTATAATAAAAATTACTTTAGATATCATTAAATCATATTTTAACAGCAAGAATAGCAAATAAAATTTAAAAAAGACATACTAAACTACCAAAAAGTATTTATACTAGGAAAGAAGAGAAAGATAACAGTGTGAAGCTGTGAATAATAGGACTGAGTTAGCATAGATTTTTTCTTTTGGCAGTTTTACACCGCTCACCTTTATATACTCATTGATTTCTGATATTATTTCAATGACAGATTAAAATTATTGCTGCCAAGAAAACATAAGGGCACCCCATCTTTAAATAGCTTTTTATCATGTATTTGACACAAACACATAATAGCAGGATGCCATCACCAGCAACTGTGGTAAGTTTGACTCCCTGGTGATCAACTCCCTGGTACTCAACACTTTGTCAAGTACCAGGGAGTTGAGTGCCCCATATGTGAATCTATTAGTATTTTCAGCTTAACCAATTTTAAGCTAATTTTTACTAGTAATTTAGGGGTTTGAAACCAAAAACCAAGGTTAAATTTACTTGAACTCAACTCTGTTTAATAATTCAGTTAGCTAAAATACCAATTTAAGGGGCAATTTATAAGTAAATTTACTAATAGAAATGAAAAAACCTGTGATAACACTCTAAAACAAAAAGTGACCAGTTCAATACTTTTTAAGCAAATTTTAATTTTATTAATAAAATACATATGCACTTATATAAAAATTGTTATTTACTTTTATATTTTTATTATTAGTGTCCATAGTTGTTGATTAGGCTCCCAAGCACCACTATACTGGATTTAGTGGTATATACATTAATAAAATACCCCACTTTTTTTACATTATGTCATTCCCAGGTTTTTGGATTAAGTGGTGCCACATAAATTAAGCCCAATTCATTAAGAGATTTCATATGTAATTTATAAAAAACTGAAACTTGACATCTTTTTTGTTTGACTCTATCCACTTGAAACCCAATCAGTTTCGGATTTAACTAATCAAAGGCTCGTAATTAAGGCTAAATTAATATGTGACACACTATGAGCACCACTTGACACTCACCCACTCAACACTTTAACTTGGGGATTAGTACAGAGAGCTTCTTAACGTTTTAACCAACACTATGCTAAATAAGTCACTCCCAGCTCCTCACAGCACTTTATTATCACTAATAAACACATTTCCACTCATTTACTTTTTTAATATATGCTGTATTTTTTTTAATTTTTTGAGCATATGAAACTGCCTTGCTTTTGGGTTAACTTTCAAACCTGTTTTAAATTTAAGCAAGTTTTATATGTAAAAAACATAGTAAATTTGATGTTTCTGCTTGACTCCGGCATACTTGACAGTGAGAATTCAGCTTTTCCCAGCTGATCAACAGTGCCAAACTTGACACTTTACTATGTTTTGATTTTTCAACTCACAATAAAAAAATTCCACATAATAATTTTTTATTTTTTTTGCAATTATAATCTACTACTTTTTCTGCTGCTCTCCATATGATTTCCATATATATTTTTTGATTTGTAATTGTAATTTTACATTGATTTAGCACTAAGATGTTATGCTGAACCTAAAATCTTTGATGTTTCATAATAAATTCACTTATTTTCTATGATTTAACCTTTATATCTATACTTTGAGTTTATATTTTGCTTCTATTTACTTTTTTATGTTTTTTTTTCTTGATAAATAAACTTTATTTGAATACTTTTATTTAACTTTTACTTTGTTTTACCTCTGTGTTTCATATCTTTCACACTATTTATTTACAAAACCAAACTTTTCTTTAGACAAGATCAAATAAGAACAGCCCAAGCGCCAAGCCTCCAAGGGCTCCAAAGAAACTGCGTCCACTCCCAAGCGTGCCAAGAAGCCTGCAAAGGCAAAGTCTCCTACCCCATCTCCTCCCACTCCATTTCCTTTCACTCCATCTCCTCCTACTCCTCCCCATCCACCCTCATCTTCCACATCCTCTTCACCTTCCCCCCAAAATTTTTCCCCAATAAATCTGATGATGATCTTACTGACCACTCCTTTTATCACTCAGAGGCCGGCTTCAAGCCCACCAAGGAGTGCCATACAAAGAAGTCAAAGGCTGCCAAAGAGCCCATCTCTTCTTCTGGTAAGAAAAATGAGGCATCCAAGCAGACCTCAAAGAACCCTTCCCCCCTCCTGATGGCTCTTCCCCCTCCCTCATCTGATCCCCAAGATGAGCCTGAGGAGTACTCCAAGAAGTTCAAAGCTTCTGGTCATGTGGCTTAGGATCCACTGGCCATCCACAATATCTGTAATGTGGACATAGAGCTTAAAGTCCCCAAGTGCTTTCCCCGTTTTCCTCAATTATGTCTGTAAAGGGCAGCCCTGGCTATATAGTTGATAACTACATTTTTAATTGTAACAATCAAAAGTGCCAAACCAAGAGCAAGCACTTTGTCTGTGAGAATAAGACTTGTGGGGCCCTGCTAAACACTGAGGGCTGGGAGCAAGTAACTGCAGAGAAGGGGGAGCACTCTTATGAGCCCCCAATCATCTTATAACCCGGATGTTAAAATGATACCTGGTCCAGGTGATCCCTCATTCTCTCACCTCTGGCATCTGATCTGGCTATTAAAGCCCTGCAGCACTTAAAACCAAACAATCTCAAGTTGGTGCCAACTCAAGAGCAGTTGGTTAAGTTCATAAGCAATAAGCGTATTGCTGCCAATACCCCTCCCCCAAGGCTTCAACGTCCTCTCAGAGCTTACACTCACCCACAAGCTCAAGCAGTTTCTGAGTGGGGAGCGCTTCCTTCTCCATGACAACAAGCCCACCACCAAAGACCGCATAATCTGCTACTCAACTCAGCAGAACCTGATGGAGTTGAAAAGGGCTTCAACCTGGCTAGTTGATGGTACCTTTGCCACTTGCCCCCCGGATGTTCAAGCAGCTCTGGATGATCCATGCCCAGATTGACATCCAGGTGATTTCACTTGTGTTCTTTCTTCTTCCTGGGGCCACTGAGGCAATTTACACCTGTGCTTTTACCATCCTCTGTCAAGCAATTTCCCTCCTTTCTGATGACAACAATGCCAAGAAGACCCCCTACACCCGCGCCAATCCTCCTGCCTCTGACAAAGACCAGGTGTCAGGGATTCTTTCCCTGACTACTTGAATATTGTTGATAACCTTGGAAAAAACACAATCTCAAATCAACACCTGAATAAAGATTTAAAAGGCATCCAGTCAAAAACACAACACAACAGTCTTAACCTTAATAATTGGTATTGGGAAGCCTTGTGGAACCGGATTTGACCCGGGATGCTTCTAAGGAGTGTATTGTTAGCTTTGGATCAACATCAACCTTTAATTTACCTTTTTTATTACCTTGTTATTCAGCCGGTTTTTGCTTTCAAAATTTCTTTCAAAATTTCTTTCAAATTTGAAAGTGTTAATAATAAGCTGGGAAACGTCACTTACTGCTTTGCTTCTGATTGGCTGCTTCCAGCATTTCAATCAACCGGTGACCTGCTCTCTCTGCTTTTAGGTCAAGCTCTGTACCCTTCAATACTTGATCTTCTGCCTTCATACCGCTTAATTAGCATAATCATTGTGAGATCTTTCTGGTTCCTCTTACTACACCAGGCTAGTGAGAAAATGATGAAGCAATTATTTAAGTTATACTTAAACAGATCTTTTTAATGATGGTTTCAGGTAAATCATCTTCATTTCCCAAACTCCTTTCAAAGATTCAGCCAGGTTTTTAAAGCTATATAAGCTCCCAACTTTTCTTCAATTCAAATGTTCCAACAATAAGGATTATTAATCTTCTAGCTACTTCTCCATTTTTGATAACACTCCTTTTCTGAAGCCATGAGGGGAATTCTTTTCCTATCTTGGTTTCTAACCTACTTCTTGACCACGGTTTACGCCTTGGAAAACCCAATTCCAACAACAGACTGGTATAATTCCTCCCCAGATGACGCCCACCAGAAGGAATTCCTTGCCAATGGATGGTTCAAATATCCTTCTGGACATTAGGGACGTAAATTCAACTATGGCTGTTTGTTTGCTTCCCCAACCACTGAACCTACTCTGGTTAGACCTTACGCCTCATTTTACCTCTTGATGTATTTGGTGGGCTACTATTTACTTGGGCAATTCAGTTCCATGTTTGGAAGATTTGCCTATCTAGGATAACTTGGACATCTTGCAATGGTTACGGTTCCTATTGGCTCGGTTATAGCAGGCTTGAATGTAGGGGCCTTGGCCCATCAGCTGGGAAGTTTATTCCCTGCAAAGTGGGTCCCTGACACCAGGCCACCCTGCACTTGGAGGAAAAGATAAGGCTGAGAGCTCTTGGGCCTGCCATGTGCATTATAGACTTTGAGCCTGCTCAGTTTAATGCATTTGAGCAGATGTTCAGCAGGGAAGTGCAGGGGTGCCACTTCAACTACTACCAAGCAGTTGCTTGGAATGTGCAGGCCCATGCTGAGCTAAGTAGGTTGAGCTGGAGGGATACTTTGGACATCTGCAAATTTGTGCTGGCACAATTTAGTGCTTTGGCTTTTTTAAAGCCAGAGCACACTGCACAGGGGTTTGAGATTCTCTCAAATGATCCTTACGTAGTTATCACTCAGAGTTTAAGCCTTTCCTTGAGTACTTTGAGCCCCAGTGGATTGGGAAGGCTGTCACACAGAGGCAAGGCCTGTGCCAAGGCCAGCTGGAATGTGTACCAGGTGGCAGTGAATGGTGAGCTCAAGACCACCTCAGCTCTAGAGGCTTATCACAAACACCTCAAGGCCAACTTTGAGCTCCACCCAAAATTCAATAAGTTTTTCTCCCTTCTGCAGCATGAGCAGGAGAAAACCATTTCCAAGCTGTGTGACTTAGAAAACCGCGTTCCCCCACCAAGCCCACAACCTGTTCCACCCTATTCACCAAGGCCATTAAAAATGCGGCCAAGAATAAATAAAGGCCTCAGAGATCAAGCAGCAGCTTGAGCTCACTGCAACTGCCCTCCTAGAAGGGGCCAAAATGAAGAAGGGGAAGAATGGGGAGGAATAAACTTGCTGTCTTGCTTCTATTGTTTTAATTTTTACTTTTTAGTTTTGATCAATTAGTTTTTAGTTTTAATTTTTATATTTTTTGATTTAATTAGATAGCACTTATTATTTTATGTATACATGGTAAGTTTGAGGTGAATAGTTATAGTTGAAAGTGAATGAAATATCTTAATTTTGTTAATTTCCTAATAAAACAAAAGAAATTCACATTTATACTTATATGAACTATATCAAATAAAAATTAATATTTCTTTATATTTTGCATAACTTTTATTGTTGTGTTTTTATTTATTTTTGTTTCATTGGAATTTTAATTTTTATGGTAATTAAAAATATTTTTATAATGAAGAGTGTAAATTACATAGTAAAATGAGAAATAGTTGCTTATTTCTCCTTATTCTTCTTAGTTAAGGTACACTTTTTATTGCATTTTGAGCTTTATGGGGTCACTTTAGTATACCATAGCTGTAAGGCTTAATTCTTTATATTAAAAGTTTTCAGTACATCAAGATCTGTTAATTAAAAAAGTTTCAATTTCCAGTTGTCAATCATGGAAAAAGCTGAATTTTCACTTTACTATAGTGTCAATCACCAGGGAGTTGCACTTACCACAGTTGCCCCATCACCCATGACTTTTTACCAAAAATTTGAATAAAGATCATTAAAAAGCCTAAAAATTTTAATTTTAAAAGATATAACTTCAAACACATCTTTATTCAAAGTTTTTACCAGCTATAACTGGAAACACATACCAGCAGGCTGCCGTAAAAGAGTGAAGCTGAGAGCAGCACAGCTTTGCTCTTTTGGCAACCTGCCTAGCACATTTTTTCTTTTACCAGCTATAGACTAGAAACACATGCCAGCAGGCAGCCATCATTAAACACGTTTTACCAGCTATAACTAGAAACACGTACCAGCAGGCTGCTGTAAATGAGTGACTCTGAGCGTAGCACAGCTTTGCTTTTTTAGCAGCCAGCCTACACATCTTTTCTTTTATCAGCTATAACTGGAAACACATACCAGTGGGCTACTGTAAAAAAGTGAAGCTGAGCGTAGCACATCTTTGCTCTTTTGGCAGCCTGCCTGACACACATTTTCTTTTACCAGATATAGTATTTGATAAAGATTTCAAAAGTTAACTAATCTAAAAAAAACAAAAAATTGTTCCCACTAGGATACCTGGACCCGTACCCAGGCAGGATGCTGTAAAAGGGAAAAGCATACATAGCTCAGCTTTTTTCTTTTGGCATCTTGCCTGCCACCCCACACTTGTCTTATTCAACCCGGCAACTCCACTAATAAGCTTTTGATGACAACCTGTCAGGCTACCCTGGGACCAGCGGAGTTGCTAAGCTGCTGATAGGCTTCCAGAAAAGTAGTAGTCCAGTGTGACAGGAAATACTGCTAGGGTAGACTTTGGAGCTTCCAGGTGAAGCTTTCATAAGTTTTTTATATAAAAATCTAGCTTAAGATGTAAAGTAGCTCTGCCAAGTTTAAGATGTTATTTAGATCATCAAGTTAAAAATAAATTTGGCTTCTTGAAAGCTGAAATTCTTGAAATTGATTGGATTAGAAGAGTAAGATGATATCAGCATCAACCAAGCATTCATGTAAGCTAAACTAATCATTAATCATTTCACTATAGTCAAATAAGTGGTATATTATAACAGTTAGACTTTGTAAAAATCCTCAAACTTCACTGTCTTCAGCCAAATTCAAAGTCATTAAAAAGTAAGGTATAATTTGATTGGCTAATCTAAAATATTTTCAGATTAGGCCAGACATATGCAGCCAAGTAAGCCAAGGGCTGAACCCATTATTAAAACAACTATCTCTTGACCATTTGATTACTTTATGTTACCATGTGTAGACACCTCTCTCACTACTTCTTTGCGCACTCATTATGCTTCATACACATCATCTATTAACTTTTGACATTCATCTTTTCTCAACACTATTCCTTTTTTTATGGAGCTTTCTGTCTAACAACTTGTTGAGTCCATCTCCTCAACTCTATTGTTTTTATCCATATGAGAGCCCAGTTTTTTCTTCTCCCCAAGTGCTTTATTACCTACTCTCCCATGCTGGTTCATTGCTCTTTTATACTTATTGGATCTACCAATATTGTAATTAATGATCTTCATCCTCATTTTTCATCAACTTATGACCTATATACAGAAAAAACAACGCCATAAAAAAAGCCCAAATAAAAAAACTAGAAACAACAAAACAGGCACCCAGAAAAATATATAAATTTATAAACTTAAAAAATAAATATCTGAGCTAAAAAACAATAAATGAGGGGAAAATATATAAAAATAAAAGTAACTATATCATATATTAATATGTAAAAACCATAAAAAATATATTTATTTAAAAAATAAAAAGTTGTAAACACATTTAAGTCATATAAATAAGACCAGGAAAAATTCAGGTTTGATTTCACTAAAAAATATGAGGGGGTTGCATTATGGTTACTTATAAATGTGTGTCTAAAATATGATAAAGTTTAACTCTTATTTTAAAATAGGTTGCCCAGTAAAATAAGAGAGATAATTTTTAAGTCTTTTCATTGAATAATTAATATTTATATATATCTTGCATTTAAAAAGTATTTTTTTAGAAAAATACTGTCATTTTTTTATACAGTAGTTTTGAAGCTATGGCAACAACCAAAAAATACCTCAGATTTAAACAAATTCCAAGTTGCGCAAGATTCAGGATTAAAATAATTTAAATATTTTTGGTGAGCAAATGAACAGTAAAAAAAACCAAAATTTCACTAACACATTATAAAAAATTATATCAAACATCAAGCAGCCTAGTTCAAACCACAAACAAAATGAACTGAAGAACAAGTGAGATGGATGGATGCCATCCCAGAGTATATTATAATCCAATCAGAATGTGTATAAGCCACCAACAGAAGGACTGAAATTAAACAAAATTTGAGCAATCTAGAAGCAAAATTTTACAAACACAAAACAAAATGAAGTCACACAATATTTGTAGTATGAGCAGCCTAAAATAGAAAAATAACAGTTTAACAGCCAATCAACAGCTATCTAATTTAGAAACAGAGGCATTTTATTTATTTTCATGGCTCCTCATTTAAGTAAAATGGGTTTGGGAACTTTCTAAATATGGACTTGTGATAACAATAAAAATAAGGTCATGAAATATTAAACTTCTACTTTTAGTGATTTTATCCTAGGTTTTTTACAATGGTTTTTACTAGCAACATTTTTGACGGCACCAGCAACCAAGCCAGCTTCAATGGAGATGAGGCTTGGATTGTGGAAACACCCATTTACACCCAAGCCTATGGTGCAAGTAACAAGGAAGCTGACCTGTACTTGACCCCTGACCCCTATGGCTTTGACTTGTTTAAGAGTCACATAGCGCCCAGCTCTGCCCTTGCTCCCTTACTCACCCCTGCACAAGCTGCCAACCAACCCACCAATCAGAATGACAACCCTGATTTGGAACAATGTCCCTCACAAGCCAACCTACCCCCCTCAGCCAATCAGGCTTCAGCTCCTACAGCCCAGCGCATCAAGCACCAAATCATTATTGTCCAAATTCTTCAGGAAATTGTGGCACTCAACCAGTGTGGCCTGACCTGGGATCATATTGACAACCAATTAAAGTCTACCCAAGCTATCAATATGCGGGAATTCAACAACCCAATGAACAAGGGGAACCTGATCAGGACAGCCAAGAAGCCCAAGATGTCACAGTAAGTTCCATAATGCTGGGGGTTATTTGGCCAAGTAGAAAAGCTCAGAAGGCCAGAAACCCTTTGATAAAACTGACTGATTTAACAGATTTAAATCAAACAGTTGATCAAAAACAAGTTACAGATGCTCCAGTTTGCTGGTCAAATCTGATTCCCCCCTGTAAGCTGACGTTGATAAATTGACGTAATTTAAGGGTCACCAGATATGAACTTGTTAATCAGCATGGTCATAAGAAGTTGGTCATTCAAGGGTTCTTTGCAACCTGGACTATATACTCACTTGACAATGTGGAAGTAATAAGAGCCCAGGATCCAGGCAGTAAAGCTTAGTCAATTTTTGATATATATTGAATAATTTTCACTTTTTCAACTCTTATGTCATGAATGACATTTCAATACTTGTATTAAAAACCCAAGAGTTAAACCCTGGTTCCCAGGAGACCAGTCCAGGACCCTCCAATCCGTTAAAGACGGGCTCAAATTGGTAAATTACTCTGTGTTCCGCCAGACTACTACAGAGGACCCTCCAAAGATCACTCAAGTCACACAAAGTGGACGGGGGACCGCCCGCTTGTTAAATTGCAAACCCGAGTTAACGAGTTACTCCAAGACCTGCCAGTCCCCAGAGACAATTCCCCAAATAGTCATCAGATTGATGCCAACCTTGGGCCACCAAAGACCCGAACCTATGCAGAGGTTGCAACTTGCCTTAAGGAGGTTAAGATGAAACCTATTTTTAACCTTGCCAATGGCCACCAGCAACTGTCAGTCTCCCGCCCAGAAGGGGTAGTGCAATTAGACTACTCAGGTGACATAGCAAACAGTGGCGGCAAAACAAAGCGTCGCCTTTCTGATTTTCCAGAACAAGCACAACCTGGATCTGCCATCCTCAAGACCCCAAGCCAAGACCCACGCCCCGCCAGTGCCTTGTCTGCAAACCTGAACCCTGCAAAAATTGAAGAAGCGAAGTCCCAGGGTATAAAAACCCTGGCAGTACGGCAAAACCCCCATTGTCATTTTTGATAATAAAGTTTTATGAACCTTTGGTTCAAACAAATCTTACCCTATCTAGTCTTAGTGATCTTCCATCTTAATTCCAGTCAAGTAGACTGCCAGGCTGCCGCCCTTCCCCAAGACCAACCTGCCAAATTGCCCCAGGCATTATACTGTCCCCCGGGAGCCCCCTTTGGACCTGTGTATTTTACTGAATACCCCCTCCCCAACCTGGCTTATTCAGAGTACAACTTGGAGACTATCCTCATTGCCAACCCCTTGGCCAGGACTAGAGAAACTGAATACATAGGACGTGAATGAAAGTGGTACAAAAGGCCGCCAAGATTGTTCAAAGACAAGTACAATTATCTGCCAGCCTACTTTGTTCCTATGACTCCACCCTTAACCCCACAACCAGACCGCCTGCTGGAACCTACCACCGCAGCCAAGACCACCTCTACCCAACTGTTTGGAGTACTCTACATTACTTTGACAGGTTTGGTAGATTCTGTGGTCCCCAACTCTGGACCCTGGTCCTTACTTGGGCGTTCTGTATCTTATATTATCAAGTTAGCACCCATTCTATGGTGGGCCTTACCCGCCGGCTTGGCCACACCTCACCCCAAGCTGCCCAATGCCTCTACCTATGACTGGCTTCCTGACATCTTAAGAGTTGAGTACTCCCAAAATTTACACAATAAAAATCAAATATTCCCTGATCTAACTTTACTTTTGAAAATGCATCCTGTAGTTGGGTTGTTACACTACATTCCCTACAATCTAATTATTAGCTGGATTATTATGGGAAGACGGGGGCCTGCTGTTGGTACTTTGTTGTTGTTGCCACTAAATGTTAATTCAATGCCTGTCAATCTTGGAGCTGTTTCTACTCCTGTCAAAGCTGAAACTCATGTGCTATCTAAATGTCCTGAATTTTATGCTGAAGACACTCTGATTCTCTTGCCGGCCATTTATCTAGGGTTTTTCTGGTTGGGGTTAATCTTTTACTTAACCCTAGTATATCATTTTTGAAATTTCACAAAATGGGTTCTGAAGCTGCGTTGGTGGTTAATAATCAACTCTATGTGTATTTGGTGGGTGATTCCCACCACATGGAGACAGCTTCTTATTATTCTGTAATTTCTGTCACATTACTCAACTCTTCCGCGTCTGAGTTTTTAGAAGCAGTTTGTCAGGAATTTGTGTTTCTTTTCTCCTGTTCTGTTGAGATATCTGCATTCACCATGTTTATTTACATCAGCTTCTTTCTTAGTTTTAAGTTTGGACTCTTCTTTAATTTGTGGTTCCCATCTCTGGTAACAGTTGTTGAGATTGGATCATATGTTTCTTATTTCTGTTGTGTCATGTCATTTTGATGTCCGGATTATTTTCTGTCTATCCACTGATGAAATTTTGAGTGAAGTTTTGTCAGCCTTATCAATCTATTACGGCTCTACCTAAGTTACAAATTGCAAGTTTACCATGTGATGACAAAAGTTTTAGAGGATGCTTGTGAATGGTTGTTGTCTGCGGTGGAGCGCAATCCACATGTTTTAACTGAAAATGCATCTATGTACCCTTTGTTAAAAAATTTGTGTGTATCTATTGAGGAGCTCAAAGTTTACTGTAAAATGTACGCCTTCCAGCAGGGTAATACTCTGCTCTCAATATTTCTTCCTCAGTTTCTTGCCTACTGCCATACTATTGATGTTCCTGAGGTGAACAAACTCTCAGTGTTGTGGTTAGCAGTTGACCAGACTGCCCAGGATCCGGATTTTTGGGATTCCCTGTTAACCACAACTGAGGCCCTGGTAAGCTAAATTCTTTATCTGGTCTCAAATCTGTTGACTTCCAAACAAGGTGTTATAGAAATTGAAGCCAAACCTGCTGCTTGCTCCTGGTTTTCTGGTAATTGTTCTGTGGTGGCTTTGTCTATTCAGAGTTGTAATTGCTCTCCTTGCATTTCTTCTCAGTTGCAATTGGCTATCTTGAACAAACCTGCCAAGGTAGACAAAGTGCTGGTAGTGACTGTCCCCAAGAGTTCATTGGCTATGCTCCAACATGTTGTGCCCACAAAGTCTTTGGTAGTTGAGCCCAAGGAGTTACCTTTTGTTCCCATTAATTGTGATTGTACTCCATGAAGCTGTCCAAGAAGTGATCAAGCGTTATTTTCATGAGCACCCTGCCTCCTTAGCCGCTGTCTGTACCACTGAAGAGAAGCAAGATCCTTGTCAGGGATCCAGTCTTGGGCGGCCAGCCCATTGTTTTTGGGGGTAAATTGGGCCGGCTTTTTTGCAAGTAAAGCCCACCACAAGGGAGGAGCTAACTTTAAAAGGTAGGAGAAGGACTTCTCCACCCAGGACCACAGGCTGACAGCCAGGATTATGGTGTCAATCACCCCTGTGAGGATGACGTACACAATCCCACATATCTTGTCAGTGTGGTCAGTTGGGAGGTTGGGGTAGGAGGCAGGCATAGGCTTGGGGGTCACAGGCGGTTCCATGTGGAGGTTGTAAGCAGGAAGGTAGTTGAACTCCCCCTAAGCAATTTTGGTGTTGAGAATATCCACGGGCCTTGATAGTTGTATCTAACTGCAGATTGTATGCGGACTAAGGGATCTAGTTCAAGTATTTTCTCCAGGGGGTAGTCCTTATATTCAGGCTTCAAAGGATAATCCATGAAGTGGACAGGCCAAAGGGAATACCTGGAGAACAGAAATCTGAGGGTGGAGGGGCAGGAGGGTCAGGAGATCTTGTACTGAACTGATAGATGGCAAATAAAAAATTAGGCAGTAGCTGGGTAAGCCAAAATAACATAACCTTTATTTAAAAATGGCAATAGAGTTTGAGCGCAGAATCTATAGGCATATATAGCATCCCACCTCCAAACTTAGTATTTTCTATAAGGGCTTCATCAAAAAATCAGGGGAAATGCAGGCAGGTGGCCTGGGTGCAGGAGCAGTGAAATTTCACCTCAGATGGGTGTTCTCTCATTTGTTAGAATGCCCAAATTGGTCACTTGATTTTCTTGATTTTGGGCTGTGGTCACGGGG
Source organism: Entomophthora muscae (assembly GCA_014839935.2). NCBI lineage: Eukaryota > Fungi > Entomophthoromycota > Entomophthoromycetes > Entomophthorales > Entomophthoraceae > Entomophthora > Entomophthora muscae. The sequence continues at coordinate 32,866 of QTSX02006718.1, read as the reverse complement.
TTGGGCCTAAAGCCCATGTTTTTCTTTGGCAATTAAATCTGATTAGTCATTAGAAAGTACTTCAAGTTCATGAAGTTCACAGAGGAACTTTCTCTGTCTTCATTAGGCAATTCAAGAAACTCCTCCTTGGACACCATCATAGTCAAACCTGTGCTGGTATTCTGACTTCTGGACTCAGCAGGGGCTTCAGCTTGCAGAGGCTCAGTCTCAGGAAAATGCGGGCAGGTGGGCCCTTAGTCCATGAGACAGTGGCCTGCAGGAATCCAGGGTCAGGGTTCAAATCCAGCTCTTGGGCCTGGGTTTCCAGGGGGGAGAATTGTCAATCCTGACAATCCTGCTGAGGCTGCAACTTTTGCAGCAAATAAATCTGCTTCTGATTACTTCTTGTTTTATGGTAGCCTCAATAATGGCCAAAATATCTATTAGCCAGCCATTTTTTTGGATACTGGTGTATCTGAGAACTTCATGAGTGTTGATACTGCATACTTGTTGCAACTCAAGTATCATCCTGGAATGCTGGTTAGGGGTGGAAACTGTCAAATGTTTCCTCTTTCCAGCTTAAGAAGCCAGTGCCATTTGTAGTTGTGGGTCAATCTTTTACCGCAAGGTTCTCCATATGCTCTAATCTGATGTATCTAATTATTTTAGGAGTGGACTGATGGCAGGACCATAATGTATCAACCCTGCTAAAAGAAAATGAGCTACAAGTAAACCACTCTTTGGGCATATCCATCTGTATTCCGTTGTTGGGTATGTCAGAGTTAGAGCAGTCTTTTCAGACAATCCAGTTGGTTCCTGTCCCTACACCTGTAAGTTTGGATTTACCAGCATGCCTTTAACCCTGGTCCACAGCATTTGATGCCACTAGGGGTGAGGTCCTTCCCAAGCACACTCAGTTTGACTTTGACTTTAAGGTTACTGTTGATCCAATTTGTATTGTGTCTCCCATTTACCCTTTGACCTTAAAGGAGAACGCATGCTTGGAAGAGTGGACTTGTGACATGTTAGCCAAGGGATACATCTTTAAGAAAGCTTCTTCAATCTGTTCTTTATTGTTGTTTGTTCAAAAATCCAATGGGTCTCTTTGTACTTGTGTCAATTACAGGAATTTGAACAACATTACAATTCCTGATCCCTACCCTTTATCTCTTGAAGCATAAATTTCTCAGTGTGTTGAGAAGGCAAAGTTATTCTCAAAACTTAATCTCTTGAATGCATTCAATCAGATTAGGATTGCTGAAGGAATGGAGTGTTTAACAGTGTTCAGAATAAAGAAAGGTATATTTAAGTTCTTTGTTATGCCTTTTGGATTGAAGAATGCCCCAGCTTGCTTTCAGCGGTTGATTGACTCAGTTTTGGGAGATCTCCTAGGTGTAAATGCCATTGTGTACATGGACAACATATTGGTATTTTCTCCAGATGAGGAGTTGCATAAGGCCCATCTCTCAGAAGTTGTAGAGCGTATACTTCAGGCCAATTTGATTGTCAAAAGGAGTAAGTGTGAATTCTTTAAACGTAAAGTTACTTTTTTGGGTAATATTATCTTTGAGAATGACCACACTATTGCTCCTGACAAGGAAGCAGCAGTTTGAGAGTATGCTACGCCTGTGACAATATCCCAACTTTGTAGTTTCTTGGGTAATTGTACTTTCTTGAAGAAATTTACCCCTCACTTGTCAGAAGTGGCTGCCCCTTGTATTCCGCAAGCAGGAAGACAACTTTGGTCTGGACGCCTGAGTGCGCAAACGCGTTTGCAGCAGTCAAAGCTCTTTTGTTGTCTTCAACTGCGTTGAGACATGTGGATCCTGAGATTCCTTTTGTGGTTTTCATATATGTCTCTAAATATTCTGTGGCTGGTGTGTTGCTACAAACTGCAGGTGATGGAGTTGAGAGACCTGTAGGGTATTTATCCCAAAAGATGGAGGCTCAGGAACACAATTACATGATTTACAACAAGGAATTGTTGGCAGTTGTGGAATCTTTAAAACATTGGCATCATCATCTCATGTTGGCGTGTTATCTGTTTTTATTAAGGACCAACCATAAAGCTCTGCTGTACTATTTCCAACCAAGGGTTTTGTTGGTTTGCCAATCCATATGGCATAGTGATCTGACAAGATACAAGTTCCGCTACAAGTTTATCAAGGGAGCCAATAATCATTTAGAAGATACGTTGAGCAGAAATCCTTCCCATCTCCCAGATTTTGGTATCATGTTAAGTTTAATACGCACACTATGATTCCAGATAAAGCTGTGCTTCCTTTTTTATTACCTCCGTCTGCTATGCTTGCCACCATGTCCTTAACCAAGGGTCAGACTTAGACTTATATTCCAAAGTGAAGTTTATGCAGCCTCTGTCCAAAGGTTACAATATGTTATTGGAATTAGCATGTGCACATCCTGTTGGCCAGCCACAGGGTTATCACAAGATAGGACCAATTCTATATCATCAATGTTTTTTGTGGGTTCCAGAGGCAACCTCCAGAATTAACTCATACAGAATGGAACATCTTCCATGTTGACAATTCTCAAAAGTATTTTTCTTATTTTCAATGTTAAAGATTATTTTTTCTTGATTAAATAATTTACACTGATAATAGAAGCAATGTTTGATTTTCATTTTGAGCTTTTAATTGAAATTATAAAAGATAAAGCAAAAACAATTTTTGATCTTGTTGACATGGAGGATGTTCCATTCTGTATGAGTTAATTATGGAGGTTGCTGTTCCAGAGGGAACTATTTGGAGCAAAATCATGGAGGCTTATCACATCTGCTCTATAGCAGGCTATCCAGGAGGAAACGGTGGATCTCATCTGTAGACAGTTTTCATGGGAAGGCTTGACAGTTCAGGTGACGGCTTACGTTTGTGACTGCTTGTTATGTGTTCAGTCTAAGGCAAGCAGGAACAAGACTACTGGACTTCTGGTTCCACTGCAGCCTGCTGCAGGGCCCTGGACGTCAGTGTCAGTGAATTTCATTAGTGAACCTCCAGATTCTAATGGGTTTAATGTAATCAGGGTAGTGGCAGATTGATTCACAAAAATGGCACACTTTGTACCCTGCTTAACCACAATTACTTCAGTGGAAACATCTATGTTATTTGTGAATAGGATATTCTCCCTAAATAGAATCCCAATGGAGATTGTAAGTGACTGTGGGCCTCAATTTATTGCTCAGTTCTGGGAAGCTTTCACTGGAATTCTTGGTATCAAACTTTTCTGTTACAAGCTTTTCACCCCCAATCCAATGGACAAACAAAGAGGGTTAACTAAAGTTTGGAGGACTACCTATGTTGCTACACTAATGCACAACAAGATGACTGGTGTGCTAACTTACTCATAGCAGAGTTCACATATAATAATGCCCCACACACGTCAACTCAAGTCTCGCCATTTTATGCCAATGTGGGCAACAATCTCTCATCCAACATGGGTCATTGTTTGGTTAGAAATGTGGAAGCTGCAACTGATCAGGCTGCTGCATTGAAGCAGGTTCATCAGGAGCTCTAGGCTACTCTCACCACTTCTGTGACAAATTACAAGGAATATGAAGATCACAAGTGCCAGGAAAGTCCAACCTACTGGCCAGGAGATCTGGTCATGGTGGATGCTCACAATATGAAACTGAAGGTCCCTTGCCACAAATTAGGCCCCAAGCAAGTTGTTCTTTTCAAAGTTGAACATCAAATTGGTCCCTCTGCATACCAATTGGATTTACCCCTGGCTTTTAAGATTTTTCACACCTTCTATAAATGTCTCCTTACTCCCTTCAAAGGAACAGAGACCCCCTCTTCCCAACCCATTCTTGTGGAAGGAGAACCTGAGTACAAGTTAAATTGTATTCTAGCTTCCCGCAAGAATTGCTGCTGTTTGGAATATTTGGTATCTTGGAAAGGTTATCCTGATTCTGAAAACTCCTGGGTTCCCCACTACAATTGTTCAAATTCATCTGATCTGATCCATGAGTTCTACAAGCGCAATCCCACTGCTATTGGTCACCCTGAGCTTACCTTAGCCACAATAAAACTTCCCCCTGCCCACAAAAACTTCTCCTTGTCCCATCTTCTGGATGGTGGTATTGTTCCCCAGGCTAAAGTGGAGGGTAATGTCACAGTAAGTTCCATAATGCCAGAGATTATTTGGCCATGTAGAAAATCTCAAAAGGCCAGAAAAACTTTAACAAAACTGACTGATTTAACGTATTTGAATCAAACGGTTGATCAAAAATGGGTTACAGATACTCCAGTTTGCTGGACAAATCTGATTCCCCCCTGTAAGTTGACGTTGATAAATTAACATAATTTAAGGGTCACCAGATATGAATTTGTTAATAATCATGGTCATCAGAAGTTGGTCATTCAAGGGTTCTTTGCAACCTGGACTAGATACTCACTTGATGATGTGGAAGAAATAGAAGCCCAGGATCCAGGCAGTAATGCTTAGTCAATTTTTGATATATATTGAATAATTTTTAACTGTTTCAACTCTTAAGAGTTGAATCCTCCCAAAATTTACTCAATAAAAATCAAATATTCCCTGATCTAACTTTACTTTTGAAAATGCATCCTGTAGTTGGGTTGTTACACTACATTCCCTACAATCTAATTATTAGCTGGATTATTATGGGAAGATGGAGGCCTGTTGTTGGTACGTTGTTGTTGTTGCCACTAAATGTTAATTCAATGCCTGTCAATCTTGGAGCTGTTCCTACTCCTGTTGAAGCTAAAACTCATGTGCTATCTCAATGTCCTTGTCAAAACCGCAGGCTTGACCCTCCAACAAAGTTCTAACCAAGCGGGTTCATGACCCGCAATCTGATTACCCAGTCACCCAAAGCCAGACTAGGAAGTCAACTCAAATTACCAAATCTATCAACATGAACAGATGATGATCCTTCACAGTGGATATCTTGATTTGGCACTTGACTCATTATCAGGATCAAGCCACCCCCTCTTCCATCCAGCCGTGTGATCACCAATCATGTTCCTACTATCCATTGACTCACAATAACTATATAGTCACTATCTTGCAATAAAGATTGTTATCTATCTTCTAAATAATTTTCCCCGTGTAACTCTGCTAAAACAGCACAGTTACAACATTGATAGCACAGGTAGGTTCTCCATCCAACCACATCTTGAAAAATTCTGCCCGCACATGCCGCGACCAACAAATCCTTGACAGAATCATGTCTGGCCTCACGCCCAACTGGACTCCGTATACCCCTGGTACCAAGATACCTGATGGTTCTGTTCTCTATCAAATCACGGTGATCCCGCTAACCGCCTTCAACGCTCTGTCCGCCCAAGGGTTCTTTCAGGCACCCTCCTTGGTGCCACAACCAGCTGACAAAACCACCATGCCCGCCTATGTTGCACAAAGACTTTTCAGCGCCGCCTTGGAACCCTTTGCAGGGGCCAACAACAACAATGCTGCCGCATGGATCCAGTCCGTCCAAAGCAAGCTGGCTCAGATGGAATGCCCACAGCAATTTTGGATTGCAGAGATCTCCATTTGCCTGACCCATGATGCTGGCACCTGGTGTAACAAGTGGCACAAAGAATACACTGACAGGAACTGGGACAACTTCAAACAGGACTTCTTGGCAAGGTTCATGCTTAAGGATATGGCGCTCATGATAATACGCCAAGTAAAGAACCTGACCCAGACAGGCACTGTTAAAGAACTCACCCGCACCTACAAGGAACTCTGTCTCTGTGCCCCATCCAACATGGCCTTTGATACCCCAGAAACACACCTCATGTACTACGACACCCTCAAGTTGCACGTGATGAGACATGTGAACCTGGACCAGGTAACCAACCTGTAAAGCCTGTACCATGAAGCAGAAAAAGTGGAACAAACATCCAACGCTCTACACAATGCACAGACTGGGAAACAAGAAAGGCCCAAGGACTCCCATCCAAGGGGGCGCTCCTCTCAACCACCTCCTGGAGGCAACAGCAACATCAACAACAACCACAAATCCACGGGTTTGAATGGGAATGGGAATGGAAATAACAGCCAGTCAAACCGTACCCATTTCCGCGTCACTGCCACCCAAGGCAACCAGGATGAGGGGAAAGTCCGGGGAGAGCACTAAGCAAGCCAAGCTCTCCCCACGCAACCCCTGACTTGCCTAACAATGAATACCAACCCAAGTATGTGGACCAATGCCCAATGATCCAAGTACCCTCGGAAGACCTGGTACTATACACCATTGCCAGACATCCCAATAAATTGATGTCTTACCCTTTCTGATTTTGCAGTTACACAGGCTCAGCACTCCTGGACTTGGGCGCAGACCAAACCTTAGTCAACAGCAGCTTTGTGGATAAATTCAAGCTGGCCACTAATCCTTTGCAGATTAAAAACGTGGTCCTGGCTAATGAACACCACATTGCTGTGACAAAGGAAACTGCCCCCTTCTCTTCTCATGCTTGAGAACCTCCACTCCACCATCCAAGGTCCTGTCATTGACTTCCCTAAGTTTGACATTGTACTGGGGCTGGACTGGTTACAGAAAAACAACCCCCACGTGGACTGGGCAACCTCAGTGTTGACCATCAAGCGTGAAGGTGTCAACCACCAAATCTACCTGGACTCTGTAGACCAACTCCTACGGGACCACGTCTTTGTACGCATCACAGATACTTTGGACAAGAAGGAAAACCTGAAAGCAATTGACTGAGACTCCTGCCAGTATGAAATCATACACTTCAAGGACCACCAGGACACCTCAACACCGCAAGATTGCGACATTGTGGCCTGTCACCCAGAAATCTTTAAGGAGGCGTTACCTGGGCTACCCCCTGAGAAACACATCCAACACTCCATTCAACTCAAAGGGGCTGTTCCCAAAGCACGCCCTAATTACAGGCTGACCCCAAACAAGGACAACACCCTGCACACCTATCTCAAGGAGGCATTGGAAAAAGGACTTATCCGCCCCTTACAGTCTCCCTTTGGGGCCGCCGTATTCTTTGTGGCTAAAAAGGACGGTACCTTACGCCTAGTCACAGACTACTGCGCCTTAAACAAAGTCACCATTAAGAATTGTTACCCACTACCACTGATTGACAATCTCTTTAATGCCTTAGGAGGATCCACAGTCTTCTCCAAGATTGATCTGACTGCAGGCTACAACCAGATTTGTATCAAGGAGGATTGCATCCCCAAGACAGCCTTCCGCACCAAGTACGGTTCCTACAAATGCGTGGTGCTCAACTTTGGCATGACCAACGCCCCGTCAACCTTTGTAACCTTAATGAACAAAGTGTTTGCACCACACATAGGCAAACACGCCCTAGTGTACCTGGATGATATTATTGTCTACAGCCCCTTGGTGAAACAGCACCACAAAGCCATGGAGGAAGTCTTTGCAACCTTGGCACGGCACAAACTGTTGACCAAGCCCTCCAAGTGCCAGTTCTTCTGAGAGCAACTACCCTTCTTGGGACACATAGACTCAAAAGACGGCATCAAACCTGACAGTCAAAAGATACAGGCCATCTGCAAGATGCCACCGCCCAAGGACAAGTCAGAACTACGCACCTTCTTGGGAATGGTGGCCTATGTATGCCGCTTCATACCCAACTGTGGCATCTTGACTGCCCCCCTGTCCGCCATAACAGGTGCCAAGTCCAAGTTTGTATGGACCCCCCAATGTGACCTCTGTTTTAGACATCTTAAGGAAAAGCTCACAACAGCTCCCATCTTACAATACCCTAAACAAGACATAGAGTACCAGATGAAAACCAACACTTCAGATGCATCCATTGGGGGAGTACTACAAATTAAGAATAGTGATGGTGACTTCCTGCCTGTAGCCTACAAGTTGCGCAAACTGACAGATGGCAAGTGTCAATACCTGATCCACAACAAAGAACTGTTGGCCATTGTACACTGCCTAGTCAAATGGCGCTGTTACCTGGAACGGCAGGAAGAATTCACAGCACTAACCAATCATAAGTTGCTCATCTACTTCAAGACACAAGCAAACCTGTTACGCTGCCAAGCGCGGTGGATGGAAATACTAGAAAGGTTTAACATGCTCATCCAATATAAGCCTGGAGCCAAGCTTGCCATGGCAGACACCCTGTCCCGTCTGTATGTCCGCGCTTCTAGGGGAGAGAATGGGCTTGACCCAGACTGGTCTCTCCTAGTGCTCCGTACAAAAGACAAAGGGTTCCCTGCAGGCACAACCAATATCACCAAAGAGACGGTCATCAAGAATGAACACCTCTTTGCTGATGTATACAGGACTCTTCATAGAAAGATGTCAGATGGCACAACCATTCTCTACATCCCCACACATCAACAAGTCAATACCATTCTTTTCTACCACAGAGATCTTGGACATACCAAGAGCCAAAATCTATATGAATTACTAAAACATAAAGCCTGGTGGCCAACCTAATACCGCAATGTCCAGGAAGTGCTAGAACAGTGCAAAGTCTGCAAAAAGTTTGCCAAAAGCAAAACCCCGCCTAAGTCTGTACTCCTCATTTAAACCCAACTACCGTTCAAAGTATGGGCTCTGGAAATTGTGGGCCCCATGCCAGGAAAGCACAACAACAAAAAATACATAATCACAGCCATCAATTTTGCAACAAGGTGGCCATTAGCCCAAGCAGTGAAAACACACACCGGTAACAATGTCTGGCAATTCATTGGCAAGGAAATAATCAGCAGGTTTGGAAAGCCAGAACTCCTGATATCCAATGGAGGCAAAGAATTGACCTCCAAAGACACCAACGTGTACCTCACCAAAAATGGGGTCAAACACACCGTCACAACACCATACCATCCACAGGCCAATGGACGTGTAGAGTGGCTTAATGGTAGCCTCATGCAAGCCCTAGCCAAACTCACTGCCAGGAGACCTGAAGACTGGTATAAGCAGCTACTGACTGCATTACTTGTGTGCCAAACCCAAGTGAACAGATCCACCGGAAAAAGCCCATTTGAACTGGTATACAGCACACAGCCAAATATCATTCAAGCATTGACAGGACCCAAACAGGAAATTCCAAGTCAAGTCCCCCTTGCTCTGACCCTCAAATAATAGAGGCCAACAGCAAACAAGCAACCAAAGAAAAGGAACACTTACAAAAGACCTTTCTTCCCATTTGCCAAAGACATGAAGTTGGGGACAAATTCTGGGTCATGAATGTTGACAAAAGCAAACTACAACCCAAAAAAGTAGGGCCAGCAATCATTCTAAAGGTAAACAACAATAACACTTACCTTGTGCAAGGGCTTGGGAAACACAAGCAAGACAAGACCTTATACCATAACCGCCTATAACCCTGCAAAGCAAGACAGAAACAACAAGAAACTGCCCTGTCTTCCACCAAACAACAACTGGTTAAATATGATGCCTGGGCTCCTGACAACCTCCCTGACAAACTGCCCCCAGAGGAGACTGACCTTCAGCTGGGGGGGTGTTGAAACAGCAGGATCAATCTGCCAGCAAGGTTTCAATTAAGCAGGTTTGAGACCTCTAATCTGATTTTCTGGTGACCTGTAGCCAGACTAGGAAGTCAACTTGAATTACCAAATCTATCAACATGAACAGATGATGATCCTTCACGGTGGATATCTCAATTTGGAACTTGACTCATTATCAGGATCAAGCCACCCCCTCTTCCATCCAGCCGTGTGATCACCAATCATGTTCCTACTATCCATTGACTCACAATAACTATATAGGCACTATCTTGCAATAAAGATTATTATCTATCTTCAAAATATTTTCCCCGTGTAACTCTGCTAAAACAGCACAGTTACAACATCCTTAATTTTATGCTGAAGACACTCTGATTCTCTCACAGACCATTTATCTCGGGCTTTCTGGTTGGGGTTAATTTTTTACTTAACCCTAGTATCTTGTTTGGAAATTTCACAAAACAGTATCTGAAGCTGTGTTGGTGGTTAATCATTAACTCTATGTGGATTTGGTGGGTGATTCCCCACCACATGGAGACAGTTTCTTATTATCTTGTGATTTATGTCACACAAGAATGCCCCAGAGTCACAGCTCAATGATGCATATCCAATTATTCTTGACTGTCAGGAATATTCCTGACAACAACCTTTTAGACAACAACATTTTGGCCACAATGGGTCCCACAGGTCAAGACAAAAAATGGTAGCAGCTCTCCCTAATTGGGGAAGCTGCCGCTAAACAGACAGGGTTTAAAAAAGAAATTGAAAAATCTTCTATTTTCAAATTTGGCTTTTATAGCCCAGTTGCAGGCCAACTGCCAGGCACCCGCCAGGCACCCCCCAGCCGCACACCCATCCTGGTAGCTTGCCCGCGCGCACCTGCCACCAGCCAGCTGGTGGGGGGGGGGCTGCACACCCTCCACAGTGGGACTGTCCACCCCTGCCAGATGGGGAAATCTCCAAATTGGGAAACCCAAAAAGGCAATTTTACCAAACCCAAAAATAGGGAAAATTGCTGCCCAAATTTGGAACCTACTAAATTTGGATGGTGTTGACAGGATGCCCAGCACAACAATTAATACAGTAACTGTAGAAGTTGAATTTTGATGCATGAAAGCATCCAATAAGGCACAAAACTAATGCAAGTCAGAGAGTAATAATTTATTTTCTGCACATTGCTTCCTATCCCACTCCCAAAAGGGAATTCCAGACAACACTAAGTGTTTGAGGTTCCCGTTCATTGTTTTTCACTATTCATGCCCCACAAGGATGATAGTATATAATAAAGCTCAATCACTTGATGATAGTTTGTGCTATCATTGAGCAAATTACCCCTCAATTGTTATTACATAAATCAATCCAATCTTTAACCCTTTTGAAAGTTAAAGACACTAAGCTTTGTCTGCCCTTCCCCAGGATCAGGAGCTGAACCATCTTATTTTCTCAGCTGTCCTTACAGCATGCCTAGGGATTGGGGGCCACCAACACTATCAACCACATGGGCCATTCAACAATCCATCTGGCAAGTAATTTTACAGTAGCTTTAAAAGCTATGGCAACAACTGAAAATACCTCAGATTTAAACAAAAATGGTTTCAGATTTAAACAAAATCCAAGTTGGCAAGATTAAGGATTCAATTAATTCAAATATTTTTGGTTAATAAATGAAGTGTCAAAAAGAAAACAAAATTTCACTAGCCCATTATACAAAATTATATCAAACATCAAGCGGTGTAGTTCAAACCACAAACAAAATGAACTGGTACATCAAGTGAAATGAATAGATGCTGTCCAACATATATTATAATCCAATCATGATTCATATAAGCCACCAACAGAAGGACTAAAATTAAACAAAATTTAAGCAATCTAGAAGCAAGATTTCACAAGCACAAAACAAAATAAAGTCACACAATATTTGTAGTATGAGCAGCCTAAAATAGAAAAATAACAGTTTAATAGCCAATCAACAGCTATCCAATTTAGGGATAGAGGCTTTTATTCATTTTCATGAATCCTTATTTGTGTATAATGATTTTGAGAACCTTTCAAATATGGACTCAAAATTAAAATTTTAAATCATTAAATTTTAAATATCTACTTTTAGTGATTTTATCCTAGGTTTTGTTTCAAGATGGTTTTTAATAGCAACAAAATTTTTAACAGCGCCAGAAGCCAAGCCAGCAGCAGCCAAGCCAGCTTCAATGGAGGAAAGGCTCAGAACTTGGGGGCACCTGTTTACACCCAAGCCTTTGAGGTGGGTAACAAGGAAGCTGACCTGTACCTGACCCTCAACCATATGGCTTTGACTTGTTCAGTAGTCACGTAGTGTCTAGCTCTGCCCCTGCTCCCCTACCCACCCCACACAAGCTGCCTGCCAACCAACCAATCAGGATGGCAATCTCAATCCAGAAAAAATTGCTGCTACCACCCAACCTTCCCCTCTACAGCCAATCAAGCATCAGCTCCTGCAGCCCAGCGCCCCAATCAACAAATCATCACCACCTGAATTCTCCAAGAAATTGTGGCACTGAACCTGCAGGGTCTGTCCTGGGAACAGATTGTAACCCAATTGCAACTTACCTGAGGCACTGTAATGCGGGAGTTCAACAACCTAATAAACAAGGGGAATCTGATTGGGACAGCCAAGAATCCCAAGAAGGCCCCCAAGTCCTAAATCAATGAGGCATACCCAATAATGCTTGATCTATTGCAGCGGAACCCCAAGCTTCCCTTGAACCAGGTCTGCAAACAACTTGCACACCATGGAATTTGGGTTTCTGAGCACATGGTGCAGCTCTGGATGCAAGGAAATGTGGCTTTAATATGGGTTCTTACCAATTTTGCTGGCAACCAATTGGATGGCGCTGAGGATTCCCTGTATGATCAGGCCATTGAAGCAACCCTGGTCCAATGCTTGACAAGTCTAACAGATGATATCATTTTCATCTCCTATTACAAATTTTCCATTGCTTTTGACAAGTTTAGTGAGCAAGGAAGAGCTGCCACCCAAAAAGGGAGGAATAAGGTTAAGAGGGACTTTTATTGGTGCATTTCTGGCTGTTTCATCCAAGGGTTTGGTCTATTATTAGACAACCCCTTATTTTACCAATGGCTACAAGTACAGCCACATCCTTGGTGAATTGCTTGACTCCTGGAATAGCTCAAATTCCACCCAGCAAGTTTTATTGAGCCACCAGATGGAGGGTAGCTCCACCACCCTTAAGGCAATCCAGGGGTGCAGGCATCAGGCCTCAGTCTACCCCGCCAGCCACGCTGACATCCATCTGGCTGATTTTGTGTTCTTTAACATCAGAGACACACTCTGGGGGCGCCACCCTCAGGCTTTCAAAGATCTCTATCTTGGATCCTTGATCATGATTCTCTCTTTGGTCACCAAATGATAGCTGACTTGTTTACGCAGATGGTTTTCCACGTAAATATGGGTAACCAATCACAGTAAGACAAGCGCCTTTCACTTCAGGCCATAACTGTCTATCAGCCAATCTAGGCAATGACTGATGACAAATACAATCAGCTATATATGGCGGCCATCACATGCAATCCTCCTGCCTCTACCCCTGCCACCGCCACCACCACCACCACCCACCTGCCAGCCCAACCCACCCAATCACAGACCCCCAGGCAAGCACTGGCTCTACGCCTTCCCTCCCACACTATTCTGCCTACTAGGCATCACTATTCCCTGCCCCCAATAAACTCTCTGTTGCCAAACATATCCTATTTATATTATCTTTATTTTGAGTTTCAATTGTTCATTTTTTTCTTTGTTTACAGTTGGCTTTATTCTTTATGTTCATTTTATTTCTATAAAATCATATATTTACTATGTCATCTATCTAGATCAAGAACACAGTTATTTTTGGAACTATTCACTTCCCCTTGTGAAAACATTAACAACAATTTGGTGATCAGCTAAATTTGAATTGGAAAATTATAGGTTAATTGTGTTTAGATAAAGTTGTTGCTGATCCAAATTAGAACCTTAATGATAAACTTTAAGCCAATAAGGAGCCAAGTGATAAAGTGATTGTTATGAAATAAAAGGTTATTTAATAATTTTTTGATGTATGTGTTCTAATTAATATGATTGACTGGATGTTTTTTTATTGAGCGCCATTGCTGCCGTGGCAAGCTATTGGTGGACTAGTGATCAATCAGCTGCTGGGTTAGCACTAGTCCATCAACAACTTGTCATAGTAGTAATGGCGCACAATGGCAAAACAACCAGTCAATCATATTAATTAGCACACATGCATCAAAGAATTATTGAATGACACTTTAGGTCACAAAAATTACTTCTTTACTTGGCTCCTGATTGGCTTAAAGTTTATCATTAAGGTTCTAATTTGGATCAGCAACAACTTTATCTAAACCCAATTAACCTATAATTTTTTAAATTAAATTAACTGATCACCAAATTGTTGTTAATGTTTTCACAAGGGGCTGTGAAAAGTGCCAAAAATAACTGTGTTCTGGATCTAAATAGATGACTGTCGTGAATAACAGCATTCATCATGTTTTGATTTTGCCTTTGGTGGGCCATTTCAAAGACAAATCTCTTGCTTTTGCTTTCAACTCTCAAAATGAACTGGCTTCTGCTTCATGAAATATGATTGTTTGGTTTCCTGACTCTGCGCAACTCACTTGCCCCACTCATGCTTGTGGCAAGTGATCCTACTGTCCTGGTAGTGTTTTGTGGTATTCTCAACCACTCTATATTACATTTCCATATTCACCAATAAAATTAAGTTTTATTCACATTTTTGTCTTTGTGTCTTCTGTACTTCCGCGCCTCTCTCTAGCCACGCCTAGCAGAGATTATTCATCCAGGGCCGCAAGGTAAACACAATTGCCTTCCCTGTCATCTAACCAAGACTTAGTACAAATCCAACCCTAAGGTTAGGATTTCCCGTTGTGTGTCTGTGCCAAGCCTCAGAACACAACAATGACATAGTAAATATATGATTTTATAGAAATAAACTGAACATAAAAAATAAAGCCAACTGTAAACAAAAAAATGAACAATTGAAATTCAAAATAAAGATAATATAAAAAGGAAATATTTGGCAACAGGGAGTTTTTTGGGGGCAGGGAAGAGTGATGCCTAGTAGGCGGAATAATGTGGGAAGGAAGGCGTAGAGGTGGTGCTGGCCTGGGGGTCTGGGATTGGGTGGGTTGGGCTGGCAGGTGGGTGGTGGTGGTGGCGGTGGCAGGGGTAGAGGCAGGAGGATTGCATGTGATGGCTGCCATATATAGCTGATTGTATTCCTCATCAGTCATTGCCTAGATTGGCTGATAGACAGTTATGGCCTGAAGTGGAAGGCGCTTGTCTTACTGTGATTGGTTGCCCATATTTACATGGAAAACCATCTGTGTAAACAAGTCAGTCATCATTTGGTGACCAAAGAGAGAATCTTGGTCAAGGATCCCAAGATAGAGATCTTTGAAAGCCTGAGGGCAGCACTCCCATAGTGTGTCTCCAATATTAAAGAACACAGTATCAGCCAGATAGATGTCAGCATGGCCGGTGGTGTAGACTGAGGCCTGATGCCTGCACCCCTGGATTTCCTTAAGGGCGGTGGAGCTACCCTCTATCTGGTGGCTCAAGAAAACCTGCTGGGTGGAATTTGAGCTATTCCAGGAGTCAAGTGATTCACCAAGGATGTGACTGTACTTGTAGCCATTGGTAAAACGAGGGGTTGTCTAATAATAGACCAAACCCTTGGCTGAAACAGCCAGAAACACACCAATAAAAGTCCCCCTCTTGACCTTTGTCCTTCTTTTTTGGGTTGCAGCTTTTCCTTGCTTGCCAAAATTGTCAAAAGCTACTGATATCTTGTAGTAGGAGATGAACATGATGTCATCTGTTAGACTTGTCAAGCATTGGACCAGAGTGGACTCAATGATGGGATTTTATGGGGAATTTTCACTGCCATCCCATTGGTTGCCACCAAAAATCAGTCAACACCCTGATTGACACCACTTTCCTGTGAATCAAGAGCTGTACCATGCGCTCAGACACCCAAATGCCATGGTGAGCAAGTTGCTTCTGGAACAAGGTCAGGGGAAGCTTGGGGTCCTGCTTTAGAATATCAAGCATAATCAGATATACTTTATTGATCTGGAACTCTGGGGCTTTCTTGGGCTTCTTAGCTGTCCTTATCAGGTTCCCCTTGTTCATTAGGTTGTTGAATTCCTGCATATTGATAGCTTGGGTAAACTTTAATTGGTTGGCAATCTGATCCCAGGTCAGGCCACACTAGTTCAGTGCCACTATTTCCTGAAGAATTTGGGTGGTGATAATTTGGCACTTGGTGCGCTGGGCTGCAGGAGCTGAAGCCTGATTGGCTGAGGGGGGCAGTTTGGCTTATGAGGGTCATTGTTCCAAATCAGGGTTGTCATTCTGATTGGTGGATTGGTTGGCAGCTTGTGCAGAGGTGAGTAAGGGAGCAAGGGCAGAGCTGGGCGCTATGTGACTCTTAAACAAGTCAAAGCCATAGGGGTCAGGGGGTCAAGTACAGGTCAGCTTCCTTCTTATTTGTGTTAAAACCGCAGGCTCAACCCGCCATCAAGGTTCTAAACAAGAAGGTTTGTGACCTTCAATTCAATTATCTGGTCACTTGAAGCCAGACTAGGAAGTCAACTCAAATTACCAAATCCAACAACATGAACAGATGATAATCCCCTACAATGGATATCTTGTTTTGGCGCTTGACTCATTACCAGGATCAAGCCACCCCCTTCTTCCATCCAACTGTATGATCAACAATCATGTTCCTGTTATCCTTGATTCACATTGTCTATATAAACACTATCTCTCAACAAAAATTATTATCTAGCTTCTAAATATTTTTCCTCTCGTAAATCTGCTAAAACAGCACAGTTACAACATTGGTAACACAGGTAGGTTCTCCATCCTACCTTATCTTTAAAAATTCCTCCTGTTGCCCGCACACGCCGCAGCCAACAAATCCTTGACAGAATTATGTCTGGCCTCTCACCTGACTGGACCCTGTACACTCCTGGTGCTGAGATACCCAATGGTTTTGTCCTGTACCAGAATACAGAGATCCCACTACCTGCCTTCAACGCCATGTCTGCACAAGGGTTCTTTCAGGCTCCCTCCTCCATGCCACAACCAACTGACAAGAGCGCCATGCCAGACTACGTAGCTCAAAGACTACAAAGCGCTGCCTTGGAACCTTTTTCTGGGGCTAACAACAACGCTGCCGCACGGATCCAGTCTGCCCAGAGCAAGCTGGCCCAGATGGAATGCCCACAGCAATTTTGGATTGTGGAAATTTCCATCTGCCTGACATATGACGCTGGCACCTGGTGCAACAAGTGGCACAAGGAACACACTGACAAGAACTGGGAT
The DNA here is from genome assembly GCA_014839935.2 of Entomophthora muscae. NCBI lineage: Eukaryota > Fungi > Entomophthoromycota > Entomophthoromycetes > Entomophthorales > Entomophthoraceae > Entomophthora > Entomophthora muscae. The sequence continues at coordinate 16,014 of QTSX02006718.1, read as the reverse complement.
ACTTTTAAGCAAGACTTCCTGGCAATATTTGTGCTTAAGGATACAGCGCTCATGATAATACGCCAAGTAAAGAACCTTACTCAGACAGGCACTGTGAAGGAGCTCACCCCTGCCTACAAAGAACTCTGACTTTGAGCACCATATTACATGGTCTTTGACACCCCAGCCACACACCTCATGTACTACAATGCCCTCAAGTTGCATGCAACAAGGCATGTGAACCTAGACCAGGTGACCAACCTGAAAAGCCTGTACCGCAAAGCAGAGAAAGCAAAACCTACCTCTAACACACTTAATAAGGCACAAACTGGGAAACAAGAAAGACCCAATGATTCCCATCCAGGCAGGTGCTCCACCTGACCACCCCCTGGAGGCAACAGGAATAACACCAACCACAAAACTACAGGTTTGAATGGACATGGGAGTGGAAACAATGGCCAGTCAAATTGTACCCATTTCTATGTCACTGCCACACAAGGCAATCTAGACAAGGGAAAAGCCAGGGGAGAGAACTAAGCAAGCCAAGCTCTCCCCACGCAACTCCTGACTTTCCAAATGATGAGTACCAACCCAAGGATGTGGACCAACGCCCAATGATTTAAGTGCCCTTGGAGGACCCAATACTGTACACCATTGCCAGACATCTCAATAAACTGATGTCCTATCCTTTCCGCTTTCACAGTTACACAGGCTCAGTACTCCTGGATTTGGGTGCAGATTAAACCCTATCCAACATTAGCTTTGTGGACAAGTTCAAGCTGGCCACTAATCCTTTACAGGTTAAAAACGTGGTCCTGGCTGATGAACACCATATTGCTGTGACAAGGGAAACTGCCCCCTTCTCTGTCATGCTTGAGAACTTACACTCCATCATCCAAGATACTGTCATTGACTTCCCAAAGTTTGACATTTTACTGGGGCTAGGCTGGTTACAAAAAACAATTCTCACGTAGACTGGGCAACCTCAGTGTTGACCATCAAGCAAGAAGGTGACAACTATCAGATCTACCTTGACTCTGTGGATCAACTCCTACTTGACCACGTCTTTGTACGTATAACTGAAAACTTGGACAAGAAGGAAAACCTGAAGGTGACTTGACTCCTGCTAGTACAAGATCATACACTTCAAAGACCACTAGTTAACCTCCATGTCTCATGACCGCAAAATTGTGGCCTGCTGTCCAGAAATCTTCAAGAAGGCGTTACCTGGGCTGTCCCCTGAGAAACACATACAACACTCTATCCAACTCAAGGGAGCTGTACCCAAGGCACGACCCATTTACAGACTGACACCAAACAAGGACAACGCCCTGCACGCCTATCTCAAGGAGGCATTGGAAAAAGGACTTATCTGCCCCTCACAGTCTCCCTTTGGGGCCGCCGTATTCTTTGTGGCTAAAAAGGACGGTACCTTACGCCTAGTCACAGACTACTGCGCCTTAAACAAAGTCACCATTAAGAATTGTTACCCACTACCACTGATTGACAATCTCTTTAATGCCTTAGGAGGATCCACAGTCTTCTCCAAGATTGATCTGACTGCAGGCTACAACCAGATTTGTATCAAGGAGGATTGCATCCCCAAGACAGCCTTCCGCACCAAGTACGGTTCCTACAAATGTGTGGTACTCAACTTTGGCATGACCAACACCCTGTCCACCTTTATGACCTTCATGAACAAAGTATTTGCACCACATATAGGCAAGCATATCCTAGTCTACCTGGACAACATCATTGTCTACAGCCCCTTGGTAGAACAACAACACAAGGACCTTGAGGAAGTCTTTGCCACCTTGGCATAACACAAACTGTTGGCCAAACCCTCTAAGTGCCAGTTCTTCCGCAAGCAACTACCCTTCCTGGGACACATTGTCTCAAAGGACGGCATCAAACCCAACAGTCAAAAGATACAGGCCATCTGCAAGATGCTGCCACCCAGGGATAAGTCATAACCCTGCACCTTCTTGGGGAAGGTGGTCTATGTACACCGCTTTATACCTGAAAGTGGCGTTTTGACTGCTTCCTTATATGCCATAACAGGTGCCAAATCCAAGTTTGTGTGGACCCCCCCCAATGTGACTTCTGTTTTAGACGCCTCAAATAGAAGCTCACAACAGCTCTCATTCTGCAATACCCCAAACGTGACGGGGAATACCAAATGGAAACCAAGCCTCAGATGCATCTATTGGGGGAGTACTACAAATCAAAATAATAACAGTGACTTCCTGCCTGTAGCTTATGAATCACAAAAATTGACGGGTGGCAAGTGTTGATGCCCTATTCACAACAAGGAACTTTTGGCTATTGTGCACTGTCTAGTCAAATGGCGCTGTTACCTAGAACGGCAGGAAGAATTCACAGCATTAACCAACCACAGGTCGCTCATATATTTCAAAACTCAAGCAAATCTGTCTCGCCGCCAAGCCTGCTGGATAGAGCTCTTGGAGAGATTCAACATGCTCATACAGTACAAACCTGGGGCCGAGCTCACCATGGCAGACGCCCTCTCTTGCCTGTATGTCCGTGCCTTGAGGGGGGGAATGGGCTCAACCCAGACTGGCCTCTCTTAGTACTACAGACAAAGGACAAGGGTTCCCCCCGGCACAACCAACATAACAAAGAAAACAGTTATCAAAAACAAACATCTATTTTCTGATGTATACGGGACCCTACACAGAAAAATGTCTGACGGCACAACCACTCCCTACATTCCCACTCACCAGTAGGTAGACACCATCCTACGCTATCACAGAGACCTAGGGCACACAAAAAGTTGCAACCTCTAGGAATTCCTTAAACACAAGGCCTGGTGGCCAACCTTATATTGCAACGTTCAAGAAGTCCTAGACAAATGTGAGGTATGCAAAAAGTTTGCCAAAAGCAAAACCCCTCCAAAGTTAGTAGTTCCCATCCGCAAACAACTACCCTTCAAGGTATGGGCTCTTGACATTGTTGGCCCCATTCCAGGGAAACACAACAATAAAAAATACATCATCACTGCCATTGACTTTGCTACAAGATGACTAGTAGCCCAAGCAGTAAGGGCGCACAATGGCAACAATGTACAACAATTTATTAGCAAAGAGATAATCAGCAAGTTCAAAAAGCCAAAACTCTTTATAACTGATGGAGGGAAAGAATTGACCTCCAAAACCACCAATGTATACCTTGCAAAAAATGGGGTCAAACACACTGTAACAACGCCATACCACCTACAGGCCAATGGACGTGTAGAGCAGCTTAATGGCAGCCTTGTGCAATCCTTAGTCAAGCTCATTGCCGGGAGACCTGAAGACTAGTATAAGCAGCTATCAACTGCACTACTTGTGTGCCAAACCCAAGTGAACAGATCCACCAGAAAAAGCCCTTTTGAGTTGGTATACAGCACACAGCCAAATATCATTCAAGCATTGAAAGGACCCAAACTGGAAATCCCAAGTAAAGTCCCCCCTCACTCAGACCCTTAAATGATAGAGGTCAACATCAAACAAACAGAAAAGGAAAATGAACATCTGCAAAAAACCTTTGTCCCCATCTGAGATAGACATGAAGTTGGGGACAAATTTTGGGTCATGAACGTTGATAAAAGCAAACTACAACCAGAGAAAGTAGGACCAGTAATCATTCTAAAGGTAAAAAACAATAACACTTACCTTGTGCAAGGACTTGGGAAGCGCAAACAAGACAAGACCCTACACCATGACTGCCTAAGACCCTGCAAAGCAAAACAAAAACAACAAGAAACCTCCCTGCCCGCCACAGAACAACAATTAGTCCAGTAGGGCGCCTGGGCTCTTGGCAGCCTCCCTGACAACCTGCCCAGAGGAGGCCAACCTTCAGCTGGGGGGTGTTAAAACCGCAGGCTCAACCCGCCAGCAAGGTTCCAAACAAGCGGGTTTGTGACCTGCAATCCAATTATCCGGTCACTCAAAGCCAGACTAGGAAGTCAACTCAAATTACCAAATCCAACAACATGAACAGATGATGATCCCCTACGGTGGATATCTTGTTTTGGTGCTTGACTCATTACCAGGATCAAGCCACCCCCTTCTTCCATCCAGCCGTGTGATCAACAATCATGTTCCTGTACCCTTGATTCACATTGCCTATATAATAACTATCTCTGAATAAAGATTATTATCTAGCTTCTAAATATTTTTCCCCTTATAACTCTGCTAAAACAGCACAGTTACAACACTTTCATAAAAGGCTTGGGTGTAAATGGGTGCTTTCACAATCTGAGCCTCACCTCCATTGAATCTGGCTTGGTTTCTGGTGCTGTCAAAAATGTTGCTAGTAAAAACCATTGTAAAAAACCTAGGATAATATCACTAAAAGTAGAAGTTTAATATTACATGACCTTATTTTTATTGTTATCACAAGTCCATATTTGGAAAGTTCCCAAAACCATTTAAACAAATAAGGAGCCATGAAAATAAATAAAATGCCTCTGTTTCTAAATTGGATAGCTGTTGATTGGCTGTTAAACTGTTATTTTTCTATTTTTGGCTGCTCATACTACAAATATTGTGTGACTTTATTTTGTTTTGTGCTTGTGAAATCTTGCTTCTAGATTGCTTAAATTTTGTTTAATTTTAGTCCTTCTGTTGGTGGCTTATATGAATCATGATTGGATTATAATATATGTTGGACAGCATCTATTCATTTCACTTGATGTACCAGTCCATTTAGTTTGTGGTTTGAAATAGGCTGCTTGATATTTGATATAATTTTGTATAATGTGTTAGTGAAATTTTGGTTATTTTTTGACAATTCATTTGCTCACCAAAAACATTTAATTTTTTTTAATCCTGAATCTTGCGCAACTTGGGGTCTGTTTAAATCTGAGGTATTTTTGGTTGTTGCCATAGCTTTTAAAACTACTGTTTATCATATTTTCTTTATTTAAAAGGTTTTAAATGAACTAAGGTATGGTTTGAAATTGAAATTAAAAGTTTGTCTAAAATTTAAATGATTATAGCTTGAATCCCACCATTTAAAAGACAAAAGTAACTTTACAATTACTTTTTATATGTGGCTATTGTTTCTCAGAGTAAGTTATAATGTAATAGCTTTTTAGATTGTAATTAAATGTGGATAATAAAATAATTTATTTAATACTTTGTCTTTTAAAATTTCTATTCAAAGGAAACCTTGGGCACAATATTTTAGTGTTTTTAAGTATTTAGCTATCTTTAATATAAAGATAAAATTAAATCAAACTATTAATCTTTACATGTTAAGTTTACCCCCAACTTATATAAGCTAACCTTGTACTTCAAGATATTATCTCACATAGGATAATGCTTTGTAGAGCAGTTAAATAATCAAATATCTTAGCATTTACATTATATTTTTATAAATGAAATTTAACCCTATCAGATCAAGATTATTTTTTATTTTCTACTTTATATATAATAGATTTTTTATTGGAATACAAAAACCTAGATTTTAATTGTGTGTGATTTCACTTTAATCATAAGTTCCCGTTTTCAGAAGGGTAAAGCATTTTAAGGTACACTTTAAAGCAAAAATGTTAGATGATATAAAAGGTGTTTATGAAAGCTTAAATTTTTTTATAACTTTTATATTTACTCTTATTAAATTAAGCTTAAAATAAATGAATATTATAATTTTATAATCATTTGAAAAGCATTAACTCTATAAGAAACTATAAACCCTTGATTTTATTAAGGTAAATCTATCTTCAATATCAAAATATAATCAATCTTTTATATTAGATTTACTCTGCTATATAAGATGATTTTCTTTTTAAGAAGTTTTAATGTTGATATAAGTATAAAAGATTCAATGGTATTCCTTAACCTGTCACAAAAAATAGTTAATTTATTTTTGTCAAATAGTTTAAAAGCCATCTACCCCAATTATATTTTGCTTCTAAATACTAATAAATGTTAATATATAAAAATTAAAGTTTATTCTGCCAACTCAAAGCTAGAGATATAGTCCTATTTTTGATCTCTTTGAGAAAAACATTGTATGCTTTTTAAATCAAAAGCAAACTAATAAACTATCATATTTCAAATTATTCTTATTTTTAAAGAGAAAAATAAATTATTTGTGTTGCAACATCTTTGATTACTCCCTCTCGGGGAATTAACGCCCCAAGTAAATCACCAAATGGTTCACCAAATGGGTCACTGGCCAGCCAGTAAACTGGTGGCACCATTATCAGCCATCTATTTATTACAGGGATCACTCAATCCAGGTCCTAAATTGAACACAACTTGATTAAGCCTCGTGACTCAAGAGGAACATTACTCAGATAAGCCCCATGACCTCCATAACGTACATGGACGGCTGTGGCTTTTCATGATACTATATTATTCAATATTCATATTCAATAAAGTATCATTCTCTTCTTAAATCTTCCCCCTTTTCTGTTTATTATACTTCCCAGAAGTATAAACTTGACAGTGGTAGCACAGGTAGGTTTCCCATACCTACCCAACTTGAAGGAAAAATTCCTCCTAAGAAAAGGACCCAAGCAATGGTACTCCCTAAAAGCTGGAGAGACTAAAAATAAGGACAGGATGCTCCCACAGGTTTTGTTATCTACAACAACGTCCTTGTACCCATCAAACAATACAACACTCTCAAAGCCCGAAGACTTTTACCCGCAATTCTGATCTTAACAGCACCACAGCAGCGTGAAATACCCAATATTGTATTCCATTGCCTACGCACAGCTAAAATTGGCACCTTTTTAGGCCTACACTGAGAAAATGCCTCCCTCTGGATCAACAGTACACAAAGCAAGTTTGCACAAGTAGACTATCCCTTCAGACTCTGGGTCAGTGAAATTACACTTTGCGTTATAGGAACCACATCACGGTTTGTAAGCGGATGGATAGCCCAACACCCCAACCAAAAGAGAGACTGGGAACTATTCAAGAGCAAATTCCTCAAAAAGTTTGCCATGAAGGATTATGATGTTGTAATCATGACAGAAATCTTAAACCTTCAAGATGACAGGAACAATTGAGGAGTACATTGCTGCATACAAAGACCTACATGACCGCGCACCCAACACCATCAACTTTGATAAACCTGGGCCACATTTGGACTTCTATAATGGTCTCCTTCACACATTAGACGTCAGTTTGATATGACCTGTTGCAAGAACCTTGAAGAAGTATTCTTGGAAGGCAAACACGCGGCCCAAAAATCTGACAATCTACATGCAGCCAACAAGCGCAAAGAGAGTCCTTCAGCCAAGAAGGATCCTTAGCCCAATAAGCAAGCCAACCAAGCCAACAAAGCTCATCCTCAAACTGGGAATCAAACTGCACAAGCCAACCAGGCAAGCACCAAAGACACTAACAAGGGGGGAAAGTCAGGGGAGTGCTATGGCATGCTGCCCTCCCCCAATCTACAAGACTTGTAAAGAGACCAGGATGTAGATTCAATCACCATGATCCAAGTACCCTCCAGTGATCCTCTACTGTTTTCCACCCAAGCTGGAAATAAACTCCTTACTTATATTTTCCTTTTTGAAGATATCAGGGCACCACACTATTTGATACTGGAGCATACCTGTCCCTAGTCAAAAAGAAATTTGCTGACCTCATGAAACTGCCAGCCACTCAAAGCAAGATCAGGAGAGTTATCATGGCAGACAACAGAAGCACACCAGTCACTCTAGAGGCTAAACCTTTCTGCACCTAAATTGGAAATATACAAACCACTCTAAGTGGTCTAACCATACCAATCCTCAAGTATGACATTATACTTGGCCTGGACTGGATGAGAAAGACCAAACCTCATATTGACTGGGATAGTGCTACCCTCACCATACAATGAGGAGAAGTGCATCACCATGTTTACCTAACTCATCTTGATACGCTTATGAGAGACCATGTATTTGTTAAAATCATGGAAACAGAAAAGGAAGTCAACCTAGCAAAATTGATTGGAGTACCTTTACATATGAGGTCATCCACTTTAAAAATACAGAGACTTGACATGAAAAGAACCCCATCTGAGACCATCTAGTTAACAAGTTCCCCACTGTTTTCCAGAAGACACTGTCAGGACTACCTCCCTGACCGCAGCATACAACACAAAATCAACCCCAAAGGGAGTGTACCTAAAGCACAACCTATCTAACGCCTCACACCACAAGAAGACGACGCCCTAAAGGCTTATCTTGACAAAGCCCTTGAAAAAGGACTCATACAACCATCAAAATCACCTTTTGGCGCCGCTGTCTTCTTTGTGACAAAGAAAGATGGAGGACTCTGCCTAGTCACCAACTACAGAGCGCTCAATGAGGTCACAATTAAGAACAGGTATCCCCTACCCCTAATTGACAACCTTTTTGACGCCCTGGGGGGTCCCAAATCTTCACAAAAATTTATTTGACAGCAGGTTACCACCAAATTTTTATGAAACCTGAAGACATTCCAAAGACCTCATTTAAAGCTAAATATGGATCCTTTGAATGTGTTGTTCTCAATTTTGGCATGACAAACGCTCCCAATACCTTTGTGACCTTCATGAATAAAGTTTTCAAGGAACACATCAGAAAACAAGCAATCATCTACCTGGACAACATCATTGTTTACAGCCCCAACCTGGAGCAACACTGGAAAGATGTCCGCCTGGTCCTCTGCACCCTTGAAGAAAACCAACTGGTTGCAAACCCGTCAAAGTGTGAGTTCTTCTCAACGGAACTTCCATTCCTTGATTACATTATAAGCAAGGACATAATCAAACCAGAACCAGACAAGATATGTGCCATAACTGAGATGCCAGCACCAAGAAATAAGAGTGAACTCCTCACCTTTCTTGGAATGTTAGCCTACGTAAGGAGGTTTATCCCCAACTGGGGCGCCCTAACAGCCCTCTATCTGCCATCATGGGAAAAACAACTAAGTTTGTCTGGACACCACTACGTGATCAACAAGTCTGCCAACTGAAGGAACGCATGGTCACTGCCCCTATCCTCCAATATTCAAATTGTGAAGGAATCTATTAACTAGAAACAGATGCTTCTGACCATGCCATAGGAGGAGTACTATGTATACAAACAGCAGAAAAAGACTTCCTCCCTGTAGCATATTAATCAAGGAAACTATCTGACAGTGAAAAAAGATACCCCATACACAACAAGGAATTGATAGCCATCATACACTTCCTCATGAAGCAATGTGCTATCTGGAAGGAGCCCAAACGTTCAAAGTACTCACTGAACATAAGTTGCTGGTATTCTTCAAAGCACAACAACACTTGTCAAGGAGACTAGCCAAGTGGATGAGTCTCATGCAGAGATACCCCATACAAATCAAATATAAGCCAAGCAAGAAAATGCTTACTGCAGATTCCCTGTCAAGGCTATACAGCAAACATGTCCATTGTGCTGATGGCAACCCCAACTGGCCCATGTTAATCATGGGGAATCTCCAGAAAGAGTTCCCACCTGGAACACCAATGGACATCCAAGAGAAAGTCCTCAAAAAAAACATCTGTTCAAAAACGTATATGGTACTCTATACTGCATTTTATCAAATGATGACACTGTACCCTACGTCCCGTCAACACAAAAGATTGATACAATACTTTGGTACCACAAAGATTTGGGACACACCTGTAGGAGGAACTTGCATGAATATCTCAAGACACGCCACTGGTGGCCCAACATGCTAGATGATATTAGAGAGGTACTGGAACAATGTGAAGTCTGTGAGAAGTACGCCCACACCAAAGCACCACCCAAGTCAGTAGTACCTGTATCCATCACACAACCCTTTAAGGTATGGTCACTGAATATTGTGGGACCCATGCCTGGCAAAAACAAAGGCAAAAATTATATCATCACAGCTATTGACTATGAAACCAGGTGGTCTGTAGCACAAGCTACAAAAGTTTACAAAGGCAATGATGTGAGACAATTTATTGGAAAAGAAATCATAGTCAAGTGCAGGAAACCTGACCTCCTGATCACAGACAGAGGCACCAACCTTAAGGCTGTTGACACCAATATCTACCTTGCCAAGAATGGGATAAAACACATCACTATCAGCCCAAATTACCCTCAAGCAAATGGACAAGTAGAACAACTAAACAGCTTGCTTGTAGAAGCCCTCAGTAAGTTATCTGCTAACAATCCAAAGGCCTGGGTTGACATACTTCCAATTGCACTCATGGTCTGTAGAACAAGGATTAACTGCAATACAGGTAAAAGCCCTTATGAACTTGTCTATGGACAAAAGCCTTCTCTTGTTAGTACAGCTGCAGGACCACAATTACCTCTTCCCAAAAAGGTGCCAGACAACAGCAATCCTAACGTACAACCCGCCAGAAAAGACCAAGAGGAGATGGAAGCCAAAGGGTCAAAAGGGAAGCAATCCCATTACAACAAGAGAGATTCCAAGTTGGGACAAAATCTGGGTTGTCAATCATGATCAACACAAACTGGACCCAGGATTGTGTGGACCAGGCATTGTCTGGAAGTCAAGCCCAACAACATCTACCTCATCAAAGGAATTGGAACTTGGACTGAAATGAAATGTATGCACTACAACTGTCTCTGCCTATGCAAAGCAAGAACAGCCCAAAAAAATTCCAGACTCCCTGTTCCCAATGCCAAATTGGATCAATACTAGGCCCGCGTCCCCAACACACTTAGGGAAATTCCCAAGGCTCCGCCTTCCAGTACCCCAGGGGGAGATGTTGCAACGTCTTTGATTACTCCCTCTTGGGGAATCAACGCCCCAAGTAAATCACCAAATGAGTCTCCAAATGGTTCAACAACAAACCAATAAATTAGTGTCACTACTATCAATTGACTATTCATTATGGAGATCAAACAATCCAGATCCTAAGCAGAAAACAACTCAAATAAGCCTTGTGACTTAAGAGGAGCATTACTCAGATAAGCCCCATGACCTCCATGAAGTACATAGACAGCATGTGGCTTGTCATGATACTATATATTATTATATATTCATATTCAATAAATTATCACTTCTTAAATCTTCCCCTTTTTCTGTTTATTATACTTCCCAGAAGTATAAACTCAACATTTGTAAAATTCAAAATGTTTAGTTTTCTGTCCTTTATAAAGAAAATTCTAAATACATAATATATATGTAAAAACATAAAATTTTACTTTTCAAATTATTTAGTAAAGCAACTTGGCAAGGCTGTCACTTACCTTACTCAGATGAAATTTGAAAATATAGCTAGGGCTGTTTTTTATTAAAAATTATTCATACTGTAAATTCAGAACCTGAACGTAAAAATGCGGGATTGTCAAATTCTTGGTCTATATTTTGAATCAAATTTGTGGGATGGCCTTTTTTAATTAAATTAAATTCGTTGTATTTTTATTTGGATTTTTAAAAATGTGGGAACTCATAGACACTTTGCAAAGTTCAAGTTGGACTGCATATTTCCAATGGACAAAATGAATTAACTAGAATCAGATTTGAAGCGTTCAAATCCATTAACCATTTTCATTAAGTTTACTATGTTTTTTGAAATTAAGGGGATTGTCAAATCCAAGAACCAAATTTCAAATCAATTTTGAATGCCACTAGTAAACTCAAATAATAATTTTGGGAACTGGAATCCAAATTGAATGTACAGTAAGAAACTAGGACAAATCAACCCAAATCAAGAAGCTCCACTCTGGATAAAATCAAATGAAACATCCAATCTCAACAACCATGTTTAAACATGAAATTAAGTGAAATTTAAAATTGTCTAAACTGGAAATGATGCAATATTCTGCACTCTAAATCACTAATATAGCAACCATAAACCCATATAATGATATATGGGCTATTCTTCTGATAACGCAGAAGTTTTTTAAAAGTTTTATGGCCCCCAGCGTAGCCAGGGGCCATAAAACTTCCTTTCAAGGAAGAAGGAGAGGAAAAGATAAAATATCAGTTTACTACAAAAGTGTTAATGTATTGCTATTAAGGATACTTGATTACAGTAGCTTTTAAAAAATGCTAATAATAAAATAGAATTAGATATTACAATCTATCTTATCATGTTGTCTTTTCCTTGATGTGTTGATAGTTCAATTGATGTTTATAATGTGCTTGCATTTGATTGGATAGTTTCACCTCCAGTTGCCTTGGCAATAGGAAATCAAGTTGCCTCTGCAGTGGGATACACTATTCTAGAAAGACACAATCTAGAAAACGTTATCTAGAAAACACCATCTAGAAATGTATCCTAAAACGCCATCTAGAAATCTGCCATTTAGAAAACGCCATCTAGAAACTCTGTCAAATTTATGGCAGAACTGTGTCAAATAACTTAAAAATTAGTAAAAACCCCAAAAATCCAGATTAGTAAGAAAAACATATGGCTAGACTCAAAATAATCCAAAGATTTCAAATCTGCAATAATAATGTGGGATTATCTAGTACCAACTTTAGTATGCAAATCTCCAAAGTCAACACACCCCAAAACTGTGATATTTCCATATTGAAATTTGCTCCCTTGTTTGTATCAATTTACTAAAAATTAAGTAAAAATTAAATGTTTGGAAGTAAAGTATTTAATGGGAGAGTAACTTGATCAGGATTCAGTCCCAAAAGTCTTTACAATGCCTTTAAGATGGTTAAGGCAGCCTTCTCCAGTGTAATAGGTCAAAAAGTTCTTGGTAACACTTGCAAACTTGACCTGCTGATCTGCATGCTTGGATAAAAAAGCTTTGCTTTTGATGGCCTGAGGGTAAAGCTGGTCCCCATGGATATACCAGATCTTCAGCTTTTTGATAATCATAATGAATCTGGGCTTCTTTATCTTAACCAGGCAAGAAAATTGATTGTACCAACCTTCAAGTGATGAGGTGGTCTTAGTTACACTATTCTTAACCTGATTATTACAGTTCCAGTTAATGGAGACACTTCCATTGCATATATAAAATCATTAATGAGAAATTTTAAAGCTGAAAACCAAATATTACAGATCCTTTTATGATAAGGAATAAAATCAGTATATCAAAAGTGGTTTTTAATGGCTGTGTTACAGGGAGATAGTACTATCAAATGTGAGTTAATTTGAGTTGATATATTATATGTGGTCATAAATTAATATCATGCTTTATTCACAATTAATAAGAGAAAGGCTTGGATTTATCACATAAAAGTATAATTTATTATTTGATTCCCAGATGCCGTCTTTCTAGATGCTGTATTTCTAGATGGCGTATTTTAGGGTATTTATTAAATGCTTTTATATTCAAAAAATCTTATTTGGATAACACTCTTTTTATTTCAATTTGTGATAGCGTTTTCTAGATGCCGTTTTTCTAGATGGTGTATTAGAAACCAATATGTAAAAAATAACTATTTAATAAAGTTTTTTAAATTTTTTAATTTTGCCAATGTAAATTCTGACCCTATTGCAATTTTTTTCTAGATGGCGTCTTTCTAGATGGCGTATTGCACCGCCTCTGCAACCACAGCTGGTCTTGGGGAGGCAACTTGATTTCCTATTGCCAAGGCAACTGGAGGTGAAACTATTCAATTAAACGCAAGCAAATTATCAACAGCAAATGAACTATTAACACATCAAGGAAAAGACAACTTGATAAGATAGATTGTAATATATAATTCTATTTTATTATTAGCATTTTTTAAAATCTACTGTAATCAATCATCTAAATTTTAGCCGTCCTAAAATGGAATAGGGTGATTTTTGAGAATGCCTATGATTCCTAAAAGAATTAGCACAAATCCATTCTAGATCCTTTGACATCCTTTTTCTGATACCCATAAATTATATTTTATTTCAAACTCACCTCATTTTTTATTTGAAATTTGGTTCTTGGATTTGACAATCCTGCAAATTCAGATTTGTTAATTTTTCATGATGTCTATGATTCATTTGAAATACAGGAAATCTCAAATTTTACATTAGAATCTCACATTTATGATTCATGTATCCCAAATTTGTTTGCTGAGTTTTGTCTTTTGTTAGTTGAGTTATCTGCTCAAGGGATTCAAAATTTGTCAATTTAAATAAATAAATAAAAATCAAATTAAATGGTTGATTTTATTAAATATTTTAATTCTCACTCAGCTGAGTTGCCTGCAAAAGTGATTCAAAATTTGGACCAAGGATTTGACAATCCCACATTTTTACGTTCAGGTTCTGAATTTACAGTAAATTTTATCATATCATTAAATGGGCCTTTTAAAAAGCGTGTTCCAAGCATAGGACTTGAGGTTGGATTCAAATAACTGTCTAAAAGGAAACCAATCATGAACAATGTGAATGATTTGTTTTCTTTTGACAGTCTGCTGACCAGTACGCACTTGTTTATCCACCTTTTTGTTAATGCAATGTCAAACTCTTGACAGTAGGACTTCCAATTTTTCACCAAATAAGTATAAGTGCTAAATAAACCCACATTTTTGAATTGTTGCAATTAAAATCAGAGAGCTCATTTTGTTGCTCTTGCTTAATATTGTAATTTGGGTTTCTTAGATATATTTAGCTTTCCTTAAGCACCTAAATCAATTTATGACGCTTTATAAATACCATTGTTTGCTCCGTTATCTTTGGTCCTTTAAGCTTAACTAATTATTCACTTACATGTAAATAAAGTGGGTATTTATCTTAAACCCTACTCACACTTAGATCTAAATTTTATTGTTAAGTTTAAGTTTTATTTTTTATGACATTGCTAGAATTGCTAAAAATTATTTTGTTATTCTTGGACCTTTAAAATTAACCAATCATTTTCTTACATGTACCGTTGTGGACTACTCATAGTTTAAAATATTAAATCTAACCCTGCTTACAGTCTAATTAATTTTAATTTTTTATCTAAGCCTATTCATATTGCTTGTTTGTTTGAAATGCTTGGAGCAACCTTTTTAAGCCATTTAATCACCACCCATTTATTATCTTGACAGATAAAGAAGTTCAACCCATTAGACCAATCATAATAGCTCAAAATAACAAGATCTTAAATTTTCTAGTGGGAGCAATTAGTTTGATTTTAATTTTTATATAACTGTGTCAGAAAATCTGCAGACTGTGGTATTTTATCATCCACTAGATGATATCATAAGGTTTCTAACATTAGGAAAGCACAGAGAACCTGTGTCTTTGGCATAACCTGCAGCCTGAAATACTTTGTTGTCTGAAGAAGTAGCAAGTCTGACTGGGCCCAAAGCCAAAGAATTGGGATGGTTCTTCTTACTTCTGGATACTATTTGTAGTTTGTTGTTTCTGTAAAAACAGCAGGCTCAACCTGCCAGCAAGGTTCCAAGTAAGCGGGTTTGTGACCCGCAATCCGATTACCTGGCCACTCAAAGCCAGACTAAGAAGTCAACTTGAATTGCCAAATCCGACAACATGAACAAATGCTGATCCCCTACGGTAGATACCTTGTTTTGGCGCTTGAATCATTACCAGGATCAATCCACCCTCCTTCACCATCCAACTGTGTGATCAACACTATCATGTTCCTGTTACCCATGATTCACACCAACTATATAATCATTATCTCTCAACAAAAATTATTATCTAGTTTCTAAATATTTTTCCCCTTGTAACTCTGCTAAAACAGCACAGTTATGAAATTTCTTTATTTTACTATAGATAATTATACTTTATGGCAACAGTGTCATCTTTTGCTTCACTAATAAAGCCTAAGAGAGGATCATATTAAGGAAATAGGACTTGGATCAATCATCAAGTCAATACGGAGTGATCAGTCTTTTATTCTAATGGACTGTCTTTAAGGCAGCCCACCTGCCCAAATTTTATCTGAGTTAGCTCACAACACTAGTAAGAGACTGAAGTAGCATTAGGTCAACATGGCAGGAGGCCTGGCCTTTTCTGGGTGGATTTTGTGGAAGCTTGCTTGACAACTTCCTTGGCTTACTGTGTTTGTTCTAGACACACTGCACAGCTGAATCGCTTTTCAGCTGACTGCCTGGGCCACTATTCAGGGCTAGCTAGCCAGTGGTTGGCTACTAGTTCACAAGATGATTGTTACACTAATCAGAGCAG